>OZ026628.1:69239165-69466665 GCA_964020975.1 Hermodice carunculata | reverse complement strand
TGATTTGCACAAGTTACAATCAGATACGTTCAGATCACAATTGGTGAGTATCATTTAACTGACGTAGGACACACAATATAATGGCAAGAACAGTTTTTCTCACAGGCTCCGATGTTGTGGAATCCTTTTTCTGGAGGCCTACATGCATTCCAAATTTTATTACTCACGCATGTTTTCACACTTTGAATCATATTCAATTTCTCCTATAAAGAAACTCTCAAGTTTACGTCATTGGAATAAGTGGCATATTTCACTCTTCTGAAAGGTCCGCCAATTATGAGTGCTACCGGGCCACCAGACTACTACAATGTTGTGGATAGAATGATAGACATTCCCAATAGCTTGTACATTTATGGAGAAATATCCCTTTCTATTTCAAAATAAGTCTGCATTATCCCCACTAGGTGAAGAATGGTTATGTATGTGCAGTAAAATGCCCCTACAATTCCGTGGATTCCGGAAAGAGCATAATATCGCTGCTGAATTCGAGGAATTTCTTCTCCTGCTGGGATAAATTGAGGGTAAAAAAGACAAGCAATGGCATCAGAAATTTTGTCATTCTGCTAGCTGTAAATTTAACTACTCCAAACAAATCCCTATCGACAAGCAAAGAAAAGTTTCATAAAACGTAATGAAGTCAGAATTTGGATCAGACGTGGAAGAAAACGTGCCTTGTAGTGAACGCTGTTAATCCTATGCCCAGTTGTCTCAAGCAACGTAAATACCGAATCCTTATCCATCTTTAATCGTGTCAGAAGATTGAGTGTCAGAAAATCTCAATCTTCGTACTCTACGAACAGATTACCCCTGTCCCTTAAATCAGTCTCCCAGGCGATCAAGAAAGTTAACCTGATCTATATATTCAATATACTATGCCACATTTCCGATGCTTTTGTACAGATTTTTTCCAGGACATCACTTAAGTACAACTTCTAAATCACACCCTACCAAGGTTTGAATTGAACCTGATATTGAGTATGGCGTTAGAGTAATGTCACATTTGGACTTGCAGAAGCGGGCGATAGTTTGGATCCTCAGGTATATTCTCCTTTTATTGCGGGAAATCCAATCGGTGAGTTTCGGGATAAATCTATCTGCACCTACATGCATTAACAACAGTTTTTCTATGTTCACCATGCTAATACATCGACCGGTAAACTTTTCATGCTGGAGAACTTACATGTATACAGTCCCCGATCTGGGACAACTCCATATACAGTACTGGATTGGTCACAATGGACTGGGCCGTGTCGATTATGGCATTCACGCATATGGGCCTCCATTGAACCGTTCCTTTCAGAAAATGGAGATTTGGTGCAGCTGGTACGTGCATTTCCCATTTTTGGCTAGTTGATTGGTGTCAAAGGTTGCTGGCACGATACCTGGCCGTTCCAGGATCATAAAACGTTATATATATATATATTCTCAGGTGTGCATTAACAGCGAAAGTTTTATGTCCAAATAAAGCATTCCATATGTAAAAACTATTCAATCTGAATCGACGAGTCAATCGTGCTTTCTAGTTCTATAGGGAATCCCCTGAATAAGGAACCACTGATGCCAAAACACATTTAGTTCTCCATATAAAGGACAAAAGAAATTGATGATGCTAGATCATTCTCAGTGCTTTCTTATCGACGATGCATTCCTTGACTCTCTTTGCTGTTCTCCCTGTGGATACTATGCCTTCCTGTGCAACGTGGTTTAAATATAACATGAAAAAGTAGGCCGTGAACTTTATCGAGTATGGCTACCAAGACGCAATGTTCTGGGAATTGGGTGATGTCACTGCTGGCTCAAAAAATCTTCTACCTCTTATTCATTATTATCAGAATCTCTCAATTTACCTGGTATTATAGGGGTGCATGTAGGAATAAAAATATCTAATATCTCCAATGTCTAATATTTCCATGAATGTCAACAGAAAACCTTTATCCTTATTGTGGTTTTCTGCAATGTGCACGTGAGGTATGATAAGAACACGCTGTACAATTGCATGAATCACGCTCTTTTCAGCTTCAAAAAAGATATAAAAGACGTTACACTCTGACGCTTATTGCAAAATTCTATATTTGGCCCCTTGTCTCTCTGCCACAGGTCCCCTTATGAAACGGTGTAGGGCAAGAAAGATATGCACTGATTCCTCTGCTGACAAGTGGTGCTAGACCTGCGCAAAATACTTCTTTCACCTTGGTTAAGACTGGTACCCCCTGAAAAGCATGTGTACCGCCCCACACGAATATATATATAGGTGTGTGTGTGTGTGTGTGAGTGAGTGTAAAAAGTTTTAGCTGTAACACTTGATTACAAGAGTATGTGGATCTTCAACTTACAAATGTATTGTTTATACTCCATGCCTTCTGTTTGATTCCCTTGAGGGATACATTGGTGCATGATTTTGTATAAAAGCACGTTGGCTATAGTATTAGTGTGTGGAAGGAATTTCAAAAGGATTATAGATAATATATCGAAAATTTATTTTCATAGGACAACTCGCATGTCCAGAGGCCCTAGTTTTGTACCATGCCTATGCTTTCTCACAGTGCATACCCGGTATTATAAGAAGATCAGGAATGCAGCTACTGTTGAATATATATCTAGCGTATTTACACTGATGCTAGCGTATTTACACTGATGCCGGTTTTCAATTGTTAGAGACGAACCTCCAGTATAGAAAAGTATATGCAAATGCGGGCGAGATGTTTCATGTGGATAGCTACGCTTTGTTTTACAAAACAGGGATAATATTTTAGGACACCTTTTACTCATCTGTCGCAATTTGCCACTCAAACATGATATTTGCCATACAGCATTACAAAAAAAATGTGGCACTGCGTTAAAAAAGGAATACATTCTTAATAAGCACTTCCTGTGGTCGCCAACAGGCTTATTCTTTAATCCATGCAGAAAAAGTGAGGGTCATGGAAAGTGACCCCTATATATGGGCGGTCAACTATAAACAGGATGGGCAGCACCACCCTAGGCGAATTTGGAACTAACGCAAATATAGACTATTGGAATTTGGTCGAGTAGAATTTACGTGGGCCTGTATCGTGAAAAAGTTGTATTGGAGGCCTGTGCTTTGATTAAAGTAGGTGAATCAAGGGAAGTCAAAGTCAACTTCATCATTAATGTTGGGGCTTGTCCAGAAAATGTAGGAACTGTAGCTTGCTTGTTTAATTTTCATCGTGGAAAGGTGGCACTTGCACCGAATATTTTCCTTTATTTATTCATTTATTTATTTATTTATTTATTTATTTATTTATTTATTTATTTATTTGAATTCGTGTTTATGTATGTTGTTAAGCATCAATTTTAGACACTTTTGATAAAAAAAAATAATACCTCACCGGCTTAGGTTTTGAGCCAGAGCCCGCTGAATCCCATATGTCCAAGCCCATCGATGGCATGAACGTTGAAGCAGTATAAACATTTGCATCGTGAATATTTTGATGTAGTTGCAGAATGGCTCGTATTTCATTCTGTGGCCCTTGGCCCTTTTGAGGTAAAAAATGAATTCAGAGCAATACACGCATGCTCTACTTGATAGGAACTGACAGAGTACCACATTATTATGTTTGTGTGTGCTAATAGCACAAGCGCATCTGTACCCCGTGTAAGCACACTTTTAGCTAAAATGAAGTAAGTGACACGTTTTAGAATAGCAGAAGTGGAAAATTTAAATGTCTCTCTTTGGAAAATTCTATCATAAATTTTTTAATTTTTTTTTCATATATTTTGTTGCACTCTTTTCCAGCAGAATGTTGATTTTAAAAAAAATACCGTCGCCAAATTTGTTTAGGTTACCGTAACCAGGGACGTCCCTGCCGTAACCTTAGGAGGAGATTGAGCTATAAAGAAATCAACTCTCTGAATGAGAATTTCAAACAGGCATGGCAGTGTCTTTCCGCCTCCTCCCTCAAAAATAAATTATGTTGGTTCCTTGGCGAGCACACATATGATCTTGGACCGAACATTGGTGAATCATTTGACCAAACATGTGAAACCTATTTGGTTGAGGCTTGGCATTATAGGAGACAGTCACTTAATGACTTCTCGGAATGACAGATTGTGTGATTGTTCTACATGTACCTCTTGTAAATAGACTTCCTTCAATGTATATACTGTATGTAATTTTGTAAGGAAGCTTGCTAACATGTGATGGTGCTCTCTTACCTTACACTTACAGATGCAGTCAAACCAAGCGAGCCGGGGTACCCTGCGGCGTACTTATTATGTCTCCGCGGCTCCCCCCCCCCCCCCCCCGGTCATTCTGCGGGGATCCCCCAGGTACACACCCACATCTCCAGGAGTATGTAATAGTGGTGAATTGAAAAATTTTGAAACTGACTTGTACATTCATACTGTGGTAATACCTGATTTTTTCCTAAGAAATGAGGGTCGATTTTGTGTGTGTTATAGCATAATGACGCGCGTGATTGAAGCTGACATAGTGGGCGTGGCGCACGCCGTGCGCCTTGCCCGATGCCTGCTTCAATCACCCGAGTCATTATGTGTTATGGTCTCATAACACGCCAGGCTCTCTCCTATACTTGCAATGATATTTACATTCAATGTAGCTTTTAACATTGCAAATAAAGGAGAGATCCTGGTGTGTTATGAGACCACAACACATAAGCCTTGTGTGTTATGGAACCATAACACATGTGTCGTTCCAAATTCCAATAAGCCGCGCCTACCTGGATTTCCGGAACTTAACACTTGAACAAGCTTGGCAAATCAGTTTCTGGTCGTTTCTCTTAACTCTATGTATTAAATTTTAAATTTCGTATAATTGAGCAGCTAATATAAGAGGGGTATGTAAAAATTAGCAATGAGGGTCGCTTCTGTGTGTGTTATGGCGTGCGCCACGCCCACATGTCAGCTTCAATCACCCGTGTCATTATGCCAATGCCATAACACACACAATGTTGAAGGCTTAGAAAATTCGGGAATACATGGTATCTATATGAAAGGTATCTGTGCATTGTGCATTCTTGCATGCCTACACGTCTGCTGGTTCCAACACCTGTGTCAATGACAGAGTGGTCCCCAGCTTCTACTGTCCCATTGAATGCTCACTAGACACAACAGGCTACCCCAAGTGAAAATAAAGCTATAAAGGTCAAATTTGTCGGACGACCTTGACCTGATAATTATAATGATAATAATAATAATAATTATAATAATAATAATGATGATGATGATGATGATGATTATTATTATTATTATTATTATTATTATTATTATTATTATTATTATGTGGCTCTCCGCTGACCAGTCACAGTCCTATTATTATTATTATTATTATTATTATTATTATTATTATGTGGCTCTCCGCTGACCAGTCACAGTCCTGTATGTGACAGGTAGTCTTTATTAAAAAGCAGGAGACAAAAATAATGATGCCGAGCACATTATGATACATCAGCTTCTGCTGCCATGGCTCCCGGGGTCAAACCCTAGGCATAAGATCCAACGCCTACCCTCTCACAGCTGAGGTGAGGCCCCGGTCCCGGTTGTCCTATTCCCGCCCTTAAGACTCCGGCATAGTATGTAAACGGCTAGCACCGTAAAAAGCGAGCGCAGCTTTACTCCTATATATATTGATTATTGTAACTAGTAGTTTCCATTTTACTATGAATGTTGCAAAATTGTGTGTAATAAACCCGGGGTAATAAGTTTAAGCAAGTGGCATAATACTATGACCATAGAGTGAAACATGTTGAGTGTTGTGGCATTTTGCAGCTGGCTGCCAGTGATTTGTAGATCCAGGTGCTGGGTGGTTTTTCAATGGAGGGTGATATGATGGGGATATATGGTTTTTGTTTTTGTCACTGTTGTCATCACCATCATCACAATTCATATTGTTACCATCATCACTGTGACTATTATTATCATCGCCATGACCTTCACGTTTTTATCGCCATCACTGTGACAATCATCATCATCGTCATCACCATAACCGTTATCATTGTCATCGCTACGGCCTTCATTTTTTTGGTCACCACGACCATCATTGTCACCATCATCACCATGACATTCATGATTTATGTCAGCATTGTCATCCACATTATACTCACCATGTCATCATTGTTCCCACCATCATCATCATCATCATCATCATCATCATCATCATCATCATCATCATCATCATCATCATCATCATCATTACTGACTTTTGTTTCATCTTCATTTTTGTTTGACTCTTGCTCACCCGAGAGTTCAGGTGGCAAAGTGGCACATACACACTTGCTAGCTGTGGGCAACACAGCATGATAATGTACCCCAGTGTTTGCAATGGAAATATATGAAACTGGTGGGATAATGAAAATGTTTGCAGTCGACAATTATTTTTTTCCATTGAAAAGTTCCACCATAATGACAAAACAATGAACATAATAATGTTGCAATGACATATATTTTTATATCTGATCCCCAACTAGGTAATTTTGCCACATGTGTTGCAAGTGAAGATCAAAATTGTCCACGCGCATGCAGAGAAGGTATCTCTGTGGCTCCTCGTGAATTAACTGGTTTAGAAATGAAGTACTTATCCTGAACAAGACAGTACAAACTGCCCTAAAAATAATTTACATCACCTGCAACACGGAAATAACGGGATCTTCTTTCAACATGGATGGTGAAAATATATGCCTCTGGTCATATTGTTTTCTCACAAGCAGTGACCGGTACAGCAGTGAAATTGAATCATAAGAGACACCGGCATGTCTGTAATTTCTGGTGAAAACGTGCACTCACCCACGTTGAAAACACCAAAGCTCTGACGGAATTAATTTATGGAAAATGAAAATAAAATGAAATATAGTGAATTTGTCAGATTTTATTTGTTTATTTGTCTTGGACCAAATTATGTTCTTAAATTATTTGAAGAATTACAAATTGAAAGAAAATGTCCTTCACAAATTTAATATAGTTGTGGAAAATACAAAAAACAAAGGCACTAGTACACAGATAGATATACAAACAAGACCACATTAAGAATAGAGAGAGGGTAATGGGGTAATGTGTGAGCTTAGTGTTTAAAAATTACTCTTGAGGTACAGTAGGTATAACAAAATTTATCAACATCATGTTTTAAACCTATTTAAATTCTCAACGAATTTGTGCACAGCTTCAAAAATATACTCATTATCACACATTATCGACAATGGTTTCTGAGTAGACATGTACGTATTATTGACATAATTTCCATAATGCCCAGTGAGTTTGAAACTTTGGTGTGAATAAGACTGTGTAAATTTCCCGAGATGCATAAAAATTGCGTTATATGAAAATCTCGTTCACTGGTTAGCCACGAGAGTTAGTCCATGGTTTGGAATCAACCCTATAAACCCTACACCATGAGAGGAACACAGATCATTGTGGAAAATACAAAAACATAAATGAGGAAGCAATGGAAATGGCTGTTTTAGTTCTGGGATATGGGTGATAAAAGTAAGTGAGGCGTTAATGATATTTGTTTTCAGTATTAATCATGAAATGAGTGCATGGCACAAAATTATTGACTTCTCATTCACCTATACTGCTGTAAAAGCTTCGTAATTGTAATTCAACACAGTGTGTGTAAAATCACTTGGGCAGCACTATTTGGATATTTTTAATCAGGCACAAGTGGGACAAAATACGGAATGTTAGATTTTCAGCAACGCCCCCCCCCCCCTCCACCTCCCTCCACAGGAGCTAATTCAGACAAGCACATATTGTCCCGCTTGGATATGAATTTCGCTCCGCATCGTTCCACTCTGGTAACGACCTGAGACAACTTTTATGCTGGGAAGGAAAGCATGACTCAACAACTTTCACGCTGGGAAGGAAGGCGCTTACACGCCCAGGAAGTGACTGCAGTGTGAATATCGTCTGCTAGAACTGAGCACCTGATACACAGGGGGACGCACGTTATAGGTCTAGATGATCCCCAAAGGGATTTAAGTGATGTGTGTTCGTCAATTGTTTAATACCTGTGAATTGAAATAGTGTTTATCTTATCTCTGTGAACAGTGAAAACGTTAAGAAAAGCATAATCGAGATTTTTTTTTTATATAGGCCTATAATTTCACGACTCCTTGAAGTGCATTTATTGCATCTGGTGAATTGCGTTAATCTCGATGGGAAGCTTCTCGCTTCGGGTTTCCACAATTGCATATATAACGTTGGCATTGGTGGTCACCGCAGTATTTTAAATGAGGTATAGGCCTGCTATATGGAAGATATAAACAATCGCTTCTTACACTTCACGAAAAGTGTAAAGTGTCAACACAATTAATTACTGTAAACTTCAGATTGGAATATAATGATGTTGAATGTAATTTGTACGCCTAACTTGGTAAATCTAAACTTAACAACATCAAGCACCGATTTCCCTTCCCTTAAAATCATAATGAAAACCCCAGACATCCCCTGCAAATAATGACGCCTTTAAAGAGACATACCAAACTATCAACGAATCTGAACAAGAGGACGGGCCATTAATAACTCTCTCTCTCTCTCTCTCTCTCTCTCTCTCTCTCTCTCTCTCTCTCTCTCTCTCTCTCTCTCTCTCTCTCTCTCTCTCTCTCTCTCTCTCTCTCTCTCTCTCTCTCTCTCTCTCTCTCTCTCTCTCTCTCTCTCTCTCTCTCTCTGTGTTTATTGCCTGTGGTCTCTCTGACGGAATTCGCCGGGAAACGCGGAGCCTGACCGGTCGGTCGTTCCCCCAGCTTTCAAGGCAGGGACATGTTCTAGTCCTAGGTTCCTCTGAAATCTATCCTAGCAACGTAATTTTATTCAGAAGACACAGAGTTTATTGTTGCTCTTACGCTATACTAAATTTTGGATTCTGATGTGCAGGGAATTCAGTGTTTGTAAGCAACTGTTACTTAGGAATCCCAATTGCGTAGGCCTAGCAGTGAGTGTGGATCGACACAAAATCTGAGCTGGCAACATATCGTTTTAAAGCCGCGAAGGGATATAATGGGAGTTGTGCTCTGGGGTGCCTCAAGAAGCGACCTGGTGTCTGGACTTTCTGAAGACATTAAGATAAGACGCAACATGCGCAACAATTGTCACATGCTTTTCAATGTTTATTTAGGTTACGCTCACGCCTGTAAACTTTTTCTAGCCCCCAGAAACCCATTTGAAACCCCAGAAGCGTGTGTGCATGCTAAGCGAGGTTTCAACAATGCGAGTTCGTGAATCGTTATCATTTATCACACATTGGTTAACGTATTTTATTCAAAACGCAATTGGCCGACAGGCTCAGCAGCCTATATTAGGGCCTCTTGTACATGTACATATAAAACAAGACAACAACAAGTTGAAAGACACTAGTACACAGATAGATATACAAACAAGACCACAATAAGAATACAGAGAGGGTAATGGGGTAATGTGTGAGCTTAGTGTTTAAAAATTACTCTTTGAGGTACAGTAGGTATAACAAAATTTATCAACATCATGTTTTAAACCTATTTGAATTCTCAATGAATTTGTGCACAGCTTCAAACATAAACTTATTATCACACATTATCGACAACGTTTTCTGAGTAGACATGTGCGTATTGTTGACATAATTTCCATAATGCCCAGTGAGTTTGAAACTTTGGTGTGAATAAGACTGTGGACATTTCCCGAGATGCATCAAAATTGCGTTATATGAAAATCTCGTTCACTGGTTAGACACGAGAGTCAGTCCATGGTTTGGAATCAACCCTATACACCCTACACCATGAGAGGAACACATATCATATACGTATGTAACCATGAGAGCTCGCTTGCGCTCGATATAACACGCAGAAACTGCAAACTTGACAGGAATATACTTCAATACATGAAGTCTTGAGGTTTCTGTAAAGAGGTTGTGCAAATTATTTCATTTATTATGTTTGTAACAGTGCACACTTTTGTACTTTACATGTGACCTGTAAAGGTCAAGGGTCAATGTTATTTGGACCTTCGAAATTTTGATCCAGTCATAACTCAGCCAATTCGACCCTATTATAATGATGGACTCAAATCGGTGGTATTGAAACAGCTAGTGCACAAGTTAAACGTAACCTCTAAAGGTCAAAGGTCAAGGTCATATGGCATTTTGAAAGTTTCATGTAGCCATAACTTGGTCAGTTTACAACTACTTTGGTTCGTGTTGGGCTTATATTGTAGATATTGCAGTACTGCACATGTTTCTACTTTTCATGTGACCTCGAAAGGCCAAAGATCAAGGTCATTTGGACCTTGAAATTTTCATCCAACCATCAGCTCAATGGAATGTGAAGTCCCAAAGGACAAAAGTTGTAGCATTTGATATTACCACTTTTGAAGGCACGCCGACAGATTTGCTTTTAAGCAAATCTTCTTTACTAAAATTTAGCCTGATTTTGACAGTCAATGTAAAGTCTTAACTAGTATTGTTTAAAATCTGGAAACTACCTTAGGTTCTGTCTGTTCTCAGGCACGCATAAATATTGATTTGATCGTTTTAAATGGTGTGATTATATTTATTCTGATGAAATTACCTCTTAATTCAGGAAAACAGAAACTTACGTCACGACTAGATGCAGCATCTGATTCTGCAAGCTAACTTCCCACAAACTGCAACTGAGTATTTTAACCTAAACAGCTCAATTCCTGTGTTTTTACGTTTAGAGCATAGGAGTAAAACCAGTACAAAAATAACCATATGTAAAGTTTTACAGCTATTCCATTACTATTTTGTTTGGGGGGGGGGGGGGGGTGTCAGTCTGGTTATCTACAATATGTTTGCGCAACAGCATATAAACTATAGGAATATTTAACAAGTATAGTGTTGAAACAACAAGTTTTTGAAAATGATATGCTGAATTCTAACGCATTTTCTCCCTAAAGGCGCCATATTTGTACTCGTTTTAACTACCATTGAACCAGAATCATATCTTGGGAAGCCTATAACACCAATACAATTTTGTTCCATCATTTTAGTCAACTTTAATATAACTTTTAACTCACAGATGCGTCACAGGAGGCGATATCCGTGAATGTTCAGTTTTTGAAAAATTTGATACATGCCATGTATGGAAAGGGCTGATTATAGAGCATGAAGTACACTGATTTGTGAAGGTTGCCCTCTGGATTCTAAGACACTGTGATGCTACAATTCATATTCTGGAGAGAAACCAAAAATAGCATGAAGTGTTCGGTTAAGAGCCCGTGCCCCCCTACTAAATGTTATAAGTAAGAGGAACCACATGTTTAATTGCTCGTGTGGGATAGTTGGATGTCACACAGTTCTGTGGTGCGCACTGTGTGGTTTTATAAAAGTGTCAAACATACCTTGGGTGTCTGATGAGATATCTCACAACTAGTTGTAAAATGTTTCACCTGGCTAGGTCACTTCCTTGTCTCTGGCTGAAATGAAATGGACGTTCATCTGTTAATAAATAAGACACACAAATACAAGAACAGGCACTCAAATTCCGCAGAAAAAGATACTTCTGTACAGCATGTAAACCAATGGCTTTCAGAGAATCTTTGAAATGTGGTGCATCTCTTACGAACCGAACCTTAAAGTACATTGTACCATTTAATTCTTTGGGCACAATTGCTTGATGAGAATGGCACCGTCGGAGATAGAATACATAAAATAAATGGATAAATAAGTATAATTAATTAAATTTATCAGTTACTCAATTGATAAGCATAAGATGAGTAAGCAAATGATAAATGAATAAATAAATAAATAAATAAATAAATAAATAAATAAATAAATAAATAAATAAATGAAAAAGGAAAAGATATAAAGTTTATTTCTAGTGATAGAGATTTGTCTTCCCCACGATTGTAAGTTTAAAGCTAGCAGGGCTTGCACGGGAACAGGCCTGTGTGCATTATACAAACCATATGGACACATAGTTTTCACGTTTCTCGTCAATGTAAAATGCAGTTCATTTATATGATACATAGCAAACATTAAATGTTTGTTTGGTGGAGGGCATGTGATGTCATATACGGGTGTTAACTTTGGCAATATATTCATTATGAATTCTAGTAATTATAATGATGTGCTGCACACTGTTCATAAACATATCTTACCATGAACATAATAGCTGCTATAGCACTTAAGGACAGGTAAGGCACCAAAAATGAATCCCACTTTAGTCAATCCTAGCTCACAATGTATTTGCGTTAGGATAACATATCATATATATGTGTAATCGTCAAACTTCAAAATATTTATACGTTCCATATTTTGCGTGTCTGTGATTCAATTGAAACTTGACCACAAGGCATCCACCCCATAAATGTCGATATAAGTCACTATGTATTTGTGATAAAATCATAATTACACTTGCATCTTAATCCTGACATATTTGTAACAATAAACGATCCTGCGACTTTTTATGTACAGTTTCGTTTTTCTGTTATCCATTCTCAAAGTTCGACGTTTCAATTTTCACTTTGATTTTCAGGATATTCATTTTCTTCATTTCATAGAAAAAGAACGAAGCAAAATTTAGAAAATCGCTGAAACTTTTTTGCAGTTCAGATACTATAGAATCAAAAGCCATTAACCGGATTAAATTTTGCCTAGCCGTTTTGCTTGGAATAACCATTCTAAGGTTGGGTTCTCGTCCTATAATCCTTTCTGAGAAAACACGCTTCAAAGGCCTTCGGTGTTGATCATTTGCCTCTGAAACAAAACCATTTGCCCAAGTTGAGCTGGCACTTGTACAAACAAAACGTATTAAAAATCGTCCCTTAACATATGGGGAGGTTGTCAATGAATTCTGGGCCAATCACATGAATAAAAGAGCCTTTGAAGTACGGAAAACATTATTCAGCCATCCATCAAACGGCGAGAGCGACAGTCATGTTTCAAAGTGTGACGTTTTGGAGGCGGCCCTTTGGGCCCCGTAACCTCAAGCCTGGCAACGAAAGTTGTGTTGCCTTGCTCAGGTGGGGCTGCCTGTGGCCATTCGTGGTCATTACACAGATGGCGGGTTTGGTCTTCCTCTCCCTACCTCTTCATTTCGTTTTTTAGGGATAGTATTTTATTGTATTTACTCCTATCTGTATACTCTATGTAGTTAGCTTGTTAGAGTTGTCTGTGCACTTTACTCAGTTAGCTTGTCATTATTTTATATTTACATTCGGAGTTTTTGTTAGCATCGACAGAATAGGAACAGATTTTGTTTTCATCAGTCGATGGTAACATCATGTACAGCACGGCACGTGCCAATGCCAACTTTGCTACGTAACAAGTGGCTGGCCACACCCATAGCTCCTCCCACTGATAAACAAAAGGTCCTTCCCAGTGGCTATCAAAACTTTTATGCACAAATATTTATGACAAATTTAATTCTAGTATTAATGTTAATATGAATATAAATATAAAAAATGAAGTCTGCCTGTGTTGTTGTCATTGGCATGTAACAGCGCGGTTGTTGGTAGGCATTTTTTTCATGACGTCGCTATCGCGACGTCATTAAAAATGCCAACCAACAACCGCGCTGTTACATGCCAATGACAACAACAGAGACAGACTTCATTTTTATAGTGGTCATTTTCTCAATGAGTTTCATTTCTCTTTGCAACCTGAGTTTTGTAACGCAATTTTGTGTGTTTTCACTCCTGTTCATGTGTGTGCTCATTTCGATGTGTATATGTACTTTTATTTACTCATCCCTGGGTTTTGATAAAATATTTTTATGTACGTGGGTATTGTTGATTAAAGTGCCAGTTTTTTCCCCTGCCTGTCTTAGGTGTGCAGGACCACTGGGGTAATTCATCGTGGCACAGCCTTTGGAGGGATATCGTCTGACAATTCCTGCTCCTTGTGAACATTTAAATTCTCTTTTCATTAGAACGCAAAAGAATCAAGATAACTGTAAAGTAAACCACTAAGGCTATGATATGTTAGCATGTTTGCATCTTTTCCCTGGCCACAAACATACTTTCAGCATGTCGCCTTATTTCACATTGCCGCCCTGATACCACTCTCCTATTGCCATGGGCGGTTGACTACCTGCAGCCACATAACAGACTGTTAAATATGATTGACAGGTGTCATTGTTACGTTTGACGGCTGAATACCAAAAGAATGACACATGGATGTTCAGTAGTCCACATGCCTGTGTGGTTATTGGCGTGTTTCTCATATTTCTACTTTAGTTAATAGCTTTAAACTGTGACAACTAATAGAAAGGACATTCATCTTGTAAAAACGGTTAAAATCTCAAAATCGGCCATGCAAAGGTTTTTGGTGTCTTACCTGTCATTAACAGTGATAACCAAAGTCACCCTAAGAAATTTTAGTAGGCCTGGGTCATTAAAAGCTGAGGAATAGCATATTTTGTTTTGGCCAACTCAATAAGGTCCCATCAGCAGGAACCTCCAGATGCTCATCGGTACTTTTCTCGAAATGTGCAGTGTTATTGAGGACTATTTGAAATATATGAATTGAACAAGAACATATGCAAATGATTTATAAGGTTAGGCATACGGAGTGAGTGGATCGGTAACAGGGCATACAGAGATTGACCAGAGATTGATTCTTGTAAAGAACAATACTGGATATGTGGCACTGCTGCTCCAGTCTCTTTCATTGCAGTGACAGTTTAAGAATAACCAGGGAAAGTCTTTCAAGAGCCACCACACTGGACCTTTACATTTTGTCAAAAATGCTGAGAGTTCCTCAATGTTTTCACTATTCCTTCAGTCTTTTACATTAGTACAGTTCGTTAACGTGCAATCAGTAACTGAGATATGTACATTTGTCTGGCTCATGATTAGCTTGCATATTCATGAATATTTTTTCCTCGGGATCCTTAACATCCAAACACATTTAAAGATACTCTTATATTATCTCTGTAACATTTTGATGGTAAAAATGAATCTGTACCCGTATGATACTGTATTAGTACAAGCTGTGAATACAAGAATTGCTCATATGTCACAGAAAGATACATAAACACAGAACACATAGATATATGGTTGTGATGAACATTAAACGTGAACGTATATACAGGCACACTGAGGTCAGTTAACACAAAGTAGATATAGCTTAATAGTATGGGAGATGCCTTTAAAAGATCTACATCGATAACTTGGGTGGGATACGCTTCAGCGGTGCACAATATGTGATTTTAAAAATGGCATACGTCTAATGGCATGTCTGATGGAATTTCTCAGAACCTCTTTTTAAAATATAAAACTTCGCTGAATCACTTCCTTGTGAATTTCGATTCTTAAAGACGTCTCTCCCTTGCACCATTTGTATATCACTTGATGAATCCCAACTAAACGGAGTTAGGAAAAAAAAAGTCATTTGACTGAGTGCATGCCAGCATTTTCCATACAGGATTATATTAGTGCAAAAAGTTCTATAGGTATTCTTACTTCACACCATAGGACATCCTCATCAAAAACAGTCTGAATTTTTTTATCTTGGACACAGTTATAAAACTGCATTTAATCAATAAAGGTACAGGCGAGCATGGGGGGGGGGGGGGGGGGGGCTAGGGTTACCCAAACTGCACACTTATATATTACTGTATCCAAAAGTATTGGCAGTTTCCGGTTTAAAATATGTAAATATGTACGTTGGGAAGGTACGATCCAATTACACATCTCTTTGGAGCCACATGTGCTACTTTCAATATTCGGTTAAGTTGATTGATAGCCAAGAAAAGTGGAATTTCGTATCTTCTTTTTTTTTGGGGGGGGGTGACAATAACTGAAATTTGAGACGTTGAGCTGGTGCTTTGAAACTGCACTTGCTTTACATAAGGACTCGAATGCAATACATTTGGGAAACTTTGACCCTGATATTCAAAGTCACGAGGTTGCCTCAGTAAAGTTGTAAATATAACTCCAGAACTATGTGAGGTAAACCTGTTATTTTACATTGTTACTGAATGCAGCCCACTTTCATACAATAACACAACAGAATGACATAGTGATACTTAAGCGAATTGCGACATTCTCCCAATAACATGACAACTGTTTAATTGTGACTTTGCCAGTACATTCTGTGCAGGTGGCCTTTGTATTTGATAAACAACCACTCAAGTTGAAGATAATTGAACAGGCACATAATAAGGGTAACAAGTCTTTCGTTAGCAATTTCTTTCGACAGACCCACACCACACAAAACTGCTGACTAAATGTTACTCTTGCCAGAAGAAGGTCTTAAAGGTTTTTTTACCTCAAACATTATTGAAATACGTGATCTGCTCTAAAGGGCATACATCTTAAGTATCTCAGAAACTGGCTGGCAATGCACATAAAATTCATTCATGTTGATGTCACACCAAATGAGACCACCATTTTGTTTAGGAACGGTGACAACCAGACAATAAAATAAGGGTGTACTGGTATGGAACTCAGCGAAACTCTAACATTTGTTATGATGACAGCTGCTTATGGAATACAAAGGACTACTTTTTATATCAGGTACACTTTGTATTTGGAGAACAAGACTGTTACTTATCAGAAAATTCAATTTATCTGTTAAGTTTCTAGCTCGGTAAAAGCAATGTATTTTACATTATTTGATAGAGATAGTTTGCCAGAATGTACATATATTCTGATGTAGAATGGTGGTGTGATGAAGTATCATGTAATTGGCCTACCTTGCGCAAACAAAAACGAAAAAGAGATAAAGATAGTCACACTTCTACAATTTGCTGTCGCATCTAGGCTTATGATAATCATAATATGCCCTAGTGGCTGCTCAGAATATACTTTATTATAGGTAAACTATCAGTTAAGTGACTTCTTGACACGTCTTAATTAGCCCTTGCTATAGTGTGTTGCTAAAGCGGACACGTATTTCAATACGCAAATAAGAGAAATATTGTTGTCCTATTTATAGCGCAAATTATATCGATTTTATTTCACATAACACACAACTGTTTACTTACTGACAATTTGACATGATAATTTGTTCTGTGCGGGCTGCGCAAAAAACTCTTATGGCAATTGCAGTTGACTTCCTGGGCCTCATGTCACTGGACATTGACACTGAAATTGGGTCAAATCTTTGTAACTATTTGTGAGCAAAAACTGTGGCTAGTGGTCATTAATATAGTGATGAACCCGACCTCCATTTATTTCACAATTGGCTCCATATTATTTATAGAAAGAAATTCCTGTGTTATTATAACAGAGGAGATCACACAAAATTCCATCAACTTTCTTGAATGCTGAACAAGACAAAACAACACAAAAAAAAACAAAAACAAAACAAAAACAAAAACAAAAAAAAAACGAACAAACAAAAAAAAACAAAACAAAACAAAAACAAAAACACACACACAAAAAAAAAAATAAAAAATAAAAAATAAAAAAATTTTAAAAAACAAGCAAAGTTAAAATACCCTCCGTCATGTAGTTTTCAAGTATAGTTTACAAAATTTAGAATAGTTTTGCATATGTAGAAGCAAAATTATTACAACATACCACCTCTGGTTTATTTTTCTATGTGGAATGTATTATAAGTTCGTGACACTGGTTTTAAACGCAAATGTTTGCTTTCATGCATGTTGATTTCATGAATAATCATTAGTTTCTTTGTTGTACAATGGACACAAATGAAGGAGGGAAGACAGAGAATATATTTTTTCATTTGCCATGTGGTAATAACAGCATTAAATAAAATTAAGACATATTTTCCTTTTTTCATTCGGGTACCCAGATGTCGAATTCAATTGCACCATTTGATCGTTCCCTTTGAATTAGGCCACGATTAGGATGTAGTAGTGTTTCATTTGCTAAACGTTATTCTCTGCAAATAGCTTATCCTTACGTTCAAAAAGGCAAGGCAGACATTTAATCATCAGGTACTTGTGGCCAGTTTTAGGGGGAGCAAGGGTTGACACATGGCAATGAATATAATAAGTATGTACATGTCTTTCTGTAATGCAATATTTTCTGTCACTGTGTCAATTTGTTCTTTTCATTCTTTTACGTTTTTTGCACACGATGTGTATTGTGCATGTTATCTGAATTTGTGACTACTTTGCCGCGAAAATATTATTGTATATATTTTATTAGGACAGACATAATATTTGGCTGTCCAAGAATCTAGATCACGTCTTAACATTTTTGTCTCCATTGAGAAGAACTGAATTTAAGTAATCATATAATAATATATATATATATATAATATATATATAATATATATATATATATATATATATATATATATATATATATATATAATATATATATATATATATAACTGGTGGGTTATTTAATGTCAGTTGTCTCAAAAGCATAATGGTACATTTTCTTAACGCTGGTGGATTTCTGTCCCGATACTGGATATAAATGCCCACTCAGTATGTACACTAGATAGCTGCATTAATATTGCACTCACATATAACTAGTTAAATTGACCTTTTTTTTTAATTTTTCAGAATAGGATTTGATCGAATGGATATGCGCATTTCCAATTTCAGCTGGGGGTGACTGGTACCAAAAGTTGCATGTTCCTGTCTTGGTCGTTTCAAAAATAAAACGCATTTTCGAGGCATATCCTGAATGCAGCTGTATTTAAGTACCCGAGACTGGAAATAAATGCCCGCTCAGTACATTTACTGCAATTCCGTGTTGATATGGCACTTGTGCTGGGGTTTGGTACACAGGATATGTGCGTTTCCTTTTTCAGCTAGGCAACCGGTGCCAAAAGTTGCAAGTTCGAGTCTTGCTTGTTCCCAATATCAAATCTATGCACTCTTTTCACAATGAATCAAACTGAATGAGTACATCCCAATGACACAGACAGCGTAGGTGAGGTCAATGTGCCAAATTAAAATACTGGCGACCCAGAAAGTGAATTGATTGCTTCAAGATTTGATTTGTCACAAACCAAATGTGTTGCTGATGGGACAAATTTAAGGATGGACCCATGCCAGCTCTTCCTTTGTCCACAGACTGGCGTCTGCAGCTATAATTTCAGCTTGGATACCTAACATCTGATAAGATCTATGTACAATCTGATATTGTAAATATGTTTTTGTAAGGCACACTGCTCGGTGACTTTCAATAACGTATGCAATGACTCGTGTTTCATAGTGCATCAGTTTGTGTATTAAAGTCAAAAGCTGAAAACCCACCAAGACTCAAAGTTCATCCTCTGTCATTTGATGTGGACACAACACATAGACAAACAGAAACAGACAGACAGACAGACAGACATACGTCCGCATATATATATATATATATATATATATATATATATATATATATATATATATATATATATATATATATATATATATATATATATATATATATATATATACCTGGTTGGCTATTTAATGTCAGTTGTCTGAGAAGCATAGTGGTGCATTTGTTTTCGGCATTAAAGAGGAAGGAATCAACTATGACTTGAAATTGGACAAATAGCATAGCAATAGAACTGCAGGCCCTAGGAAAGAAAATATGCTCATTATTTTACAGCGTGAGGAAGGTATTTCCTACACAGGCAGCAGTCCTTCTTGCTGGTTAAAAAATGACAAGCAAGCATATGAATTACAAAGAAATTTTGATTTATAACTAGCCATTCAAGTGCAGGTGACATTGCACGATTTATGCCTGTCAGAGCTATGATTCAGCTGCTTGAGAACCGCTCACCAGATTAAATGAGTGAAAAGAACCTGTTTTAGTCCCTAGAGATTAAATGTGTTTGAAATAGGATTCAATATTTTGCAACACACTTTGACCTTCAACAGCAACTCTTGAACTAGACCTTGCTGGACCATTAGGACATCAGTGATATCTTTGAGATAGCTATATGATGTATGAATTTCTTAAATTAGGCCTCTGTTTCAATGGAAGCAAACTCTTGTATAAGTCAGGCTTTAACCAACAAGAATAAATCCATTAGGTAACTTGGGGGAATATACCACACCATAGACATAGCAGACACGCCACGAGAGGAAGGTGAGTAGCAGTGACATTTGTTGTGGCAGTACATAAAACCAACGGCTCTCCATGTCATGTGCTGATAAAGGTATGCTTAGACCTTCCAATGGTGTTTTATGTTTGATTATCATTAATCATACCAAACGTTGTAAACCTTCAGCTTTATCATACCTTATAAATACAAGCACCCTAAATTGAAAGGACATATGCTGCCGACAGAAGCTAAAGAACCACTCTTATATTCTCCTAAACTATAGATATCCTGCTTGCAAGGAAGGTCGATTGCCAAGAATTATGAATCTGGTACCGGTACATCAATGCAAATCACATCAACAGCTGTCAACATTTGCAGTAAAAGAGCACTGGTTGTTTTACACTGTGAGATGTGACTGGATTTCCGTGCAGTTGTTTAGCTCTACAGGTTTCCTCAGAGGTACACAAGGGTCCCCCTGCACTAAGTTTGGAATAGTTGGGCTGAGGTCAGCCCACGTGAGCAAATGGATTATCAAAATCATTTTAATGTGAGAAATATGATAATTTACACAGAAATTAAATGTCCTTCAGTATACCCCTTTTGCCAGTTTTTACAAAATGTGACATCAAATTCCATTATTTCACATACGATTGTAAAAGGACGAAGGCTTTTTAACAATCACAGACATTTGGATTGATAGTGCCGATGACATTACTATATTTTGTACAGTATACACTGGGCAATCAGTCTAAGGGTATACTGTGACAACAACAAAATGTGGAGCACAAATTGCATGTCACTTCAAAAAGCATGAGACAATGTCATGGTCTGGGTAAAAGAAGTGCTTAAAAAAAAACCATATTAAATTCCAAGTAACATTTGGATGTTTTTTGGGTCGCAGCAAACAAACGATTTTGGTGGCTACATGACGATATATACATGCAGAAGAGATCCAAACTGGCACTTTTATCTGCAGTTGGTGAACTACAGTTGCATATTGTCATTGATTTCAAATGTAAAAAAGCAACATTTTATCAATTTGGTTATGTAGTGGAGATTTTTAAAGAAAACATTTACATATCATTTATAAACAAAAATATGGTATAATATATGTTAAAGTTCTGTATATAAATCAAAACACGTTAATTAAATATAGTGGACCAAAGTTGTCTTCGGATCCTTTTCTCTTGACCATTGTTTTAGTCACCAGCTTTGCGACGTATGATGAACCAGCAACTTTGGTTTGATGAAACTGGACGATAAGCAGAGCCAGGAGGTCTATTAGTTGACAAAGGGACGTCCGGAGACATGGAAATTGCTGGTTTCTAATAAGTCGGGAGTTTGCTTAAAACAAGTAGACCAATTAAAGAGTGGTAGGCTAACGTGCCCGACAACTTACAACAATAACTTTAACATAAACGTCATTCTAAATGTGATGTTGGTTATGATTGGCATGAGGTGTTGTGGTAATACAGTATGTTGCAAGCAATCGACTGCATTCATGACTAGAGAAGGGATACATACACACAAGCAGATTAGATATAGGCATGTTAACATATCATTGTTTAGATCTTGAATATGATGACGATGCAAACCATGTGCAAACCCCACTTGTAAATGTAGGCTCACATTTCAGAAGTAGATGCAGCTAGAATTGGTAACAAGTTGAGCTGGGGTACATTTGCAATGATATCCTGAAAGTCTAATCTAGAAATCTAGAAAGAAAGAAAGAAAGAAAGAAAGAAAGGAAGGATAGAAAGAAAGAAAGAAAGAAAGAAAGAAAGAAAGAAAGAAAGAAAGAAAGAAAGAAAGAAAGAAAGAAAGAAAGATCAGACTTGGACTAAACACTGTGAAGAAAGTTGTTTACTTATGGAAATTATGAATTGAACAAGATGACATATTAGCTATTTTAATGTTAGGCTTACAGAGTGAGCAGATTGGGTACAGAACATACAGATATATTCGCTTGAAGTTTAGTTTCGTATAGAACGAGACAGATGATTTGGCACTGGTTTGTTCCAGTTTCTTTATTTGCAGTGTATGTGAATGATGAGGGAAAGTCGTGCCAGGTCCAGTGCAGGGCCGATCCACTGGAGCTTTACATTGTGTCAACAATGCTGAAAAGTTGCTTTTTTTTTTTTTTTTTTTTTTTTTGCTTTTCCTTCTTCCTTTTTTTCAGCAGTTCACCAACGTGTGATCAGTAACTATTTAAGGCGGAACTTAAGTACATTGTTATTTCACCATATATACAAATACACGTATATTATACTTATTCAGGTAGTTACCAGTCTGCAAATAAAGTCCAGAATGTAAAGGACTGCAATAGTTGGCATGTTACTATTAATATCGTCTAGTTTCTATTATGAATACTATTTTTATATAATCCAGGCTAGGTGACAACGGTGGGACATGGTGGGACCTACTCGATGGTAGTTACAGTGATACAACAAACAAGTTATGGAAGTAGCAGGAACCTGCGTTGTTCATTATATCAGTAAGTTTGCAAGTTTACTAACAATCCATATTCTGAATATTTTGTGCAGGAATTCAGGCAGGCTGACGACAACTTTACAATTATAATATGTACAAAATCAGCTTTAAAAATGTAAAAAGAAATGGTACCTTATTTTCAAATATACATTCAGAGCCATACTTTAATTTTCAAAATGAAGCATGCCATATGTTAAAATAATTAGACCTGAATGCATGAGACACATGGCGTCTCCGGGCACTTGAAACCCCTAAACAAGGAACCACTACATACAGTTCTTGACAAATGAAAACAACGAATTAGATGACGCTACATCATTTTCAGTTTTTCCTCTATGCAAGGTGATTTCCCTAATCCTCTTTGCATACCTCCCTGTGGATATCATGCTTTCCTGCACACGATGATTTAAATAGAACATGAACGAAGAGTAGGCCAGTAAACTTTTTTGAGCATGTCCACCAAAGCGCAATATTCTGTGAAATGGTATGACGTCACTGCTGGGTAAAGCACTTCTCTCTCTCATTCATTGATATCCAAGTTCCCCATTTACCTGGTATTATAGAAATGCATACTGCAATTAGAATACCAAATATCTCCAATGGCTGATATGTCCATAAAGGTGAAAGGAAAACGTTTACCTTTTACTGTGGCACTCTTTATATGTATATGAGGTGCGATTGCCAATGCCGCAGAATTACATGAAACACACTCTTTTTCAGCTACAAAAATGACTAGCAGAAACTAGAAACTCACCAAATAGTCATAAAAGACGTTGCTCTGTGACACTAAATGCAAAATCATGTAGTTGGTCCCTTGTCTAGATCTAGTGGGTCCTCTTGTCCACGACAAAGTGCACTGCTAAGTGACGTTGTTTCTAAAAAATGCCAGTGCCTTTGAAAACTCTATCAGACAGGAAAGATATGCAATGATTCTTGTGACAAGAAGTGATGGACCTGCACAAAATCATACTTTCAGTTTGGAAGTGACTAGTACCCCTGAAAAGCGTGAGGTATACCCCATATTATATTATAATATATATATATATATATATATATATATATATATATATATATGTATATATATGTATATATACACATATATATATATATATATATATGTATGTATATATATACACACACATATATATATATATATATATATATATATATATATATATATATATATATATATATATATATATATGAACAACTTGCCTGCTCTGAATTTACATTTGCTTGAGCATTATATTTTCAATGTATCAGTCTGACATGTTTGAAGTGAAATTGGGTGTAGCATTATAAAATGTACCCCTTACACGCCTCTGCCATTCGTCTTTCACTGAGTCAACAACGTGTTGGGCTCTATGATTTGTTGTAGCACAGTTTGTAAGAATTGTAGCTAGACTAGCAGCTAAATGATACTAAAATCGTCTTGGTCTCTATGCAAGCATTCATCTTTTAGCCAAATGTATGTGAAATAGACTCTGAGTCACGGGAGAGACGTTTTTTTAACACTGAGCTGTGATGTGATTTCAATGCTTTAACACCTATATTATAACCTTAAAAATGTCCGTGCCTTTAAACAAATAGTGGTCTAAAATCGAAATTGTAGACCTTGGAAGGGACCTTATGAAACTTTTGTCTACCCTTTTTTACTAACCGAAAACATATGCAAATGTATCTGGGCATGTCATTGTATCAAGTGCCACAGTCACCAGATAAGTCCCCAACTTGAGCGACTTAATAAAAATAGTGATCCAAAAGAGTGGACCCACGATTTTCAGTACAGGTATATTGGTGCAAAATACTCCATGTGTATTTTTTCTTCAACAATAGTCAGAATTTTTATATTCAAGCAGTCGGCAAACTACATTTTAATCAGTAAGGGTACAAGCTAGAATGGGGTGCACGGGGGGGGGGGGGGGAGTACCAGTAAAATGCATGCACATATTATTGTCTGCAAAAGTACTGAGGATCCATTTTAAAATATGTGACTATGTACGTTGGACAGGTGGCTGTCAAACAAAACGTTAAGCCTGAATTTGTTTTGTTTTTTGTTCTTTTGGGGAATGTTTTAGGCTTCTACCATAAAAGCGGTCGCACATTTTGTTTGAGATGACGCTGGATCGCTTTAGAGCCACAGGTACCGTATTCAGTATTTAGTTACCGTGGAGACTGCAAAGATACGAAAATTTCAGCAATTGTTTCTTGACAATAACTCAAATTTTAAACGTTCAGTTGGCACTTGAAATTGGGGTCACCATCCATTAGAACTGGATTGTGATAAAATTTGACTTGCCCTGGTAGTCAAAACCACGAGATTGACTCAATAAATTCGCAGAAATATAGCTCCAGAATTATGTGAGGTAAGCCCGTTATTTCACATTGCTACTGAATGTACAGTAGCTTTATTTGTTACAGTAAGACAACAGAATGGCATTGGGATATTTCAGTGAACTGTACCATTTGTAACTTTGTCAGTTTACGGTACCTAACGATTAGGTTACAGGCCAACACAGTAAATTTAAGTTATCCACTGCCTGTATCATGCACAAAAATTGCTTTTTATTGTCACCATAGTTAAGCTTGAAATGATGTCCAATGTTATTTCGATATGCATACACAGATATACTTTATACAAATAATCGTTGGTCTGCATGTAAAGTTAGCACTGCAAAATTAACCTTAAACTTCGCGCTGGAGCACAAAGCCCATTTTCCGCTAAAATCGCCTGGTTATAGCATGTTATCTGCTTCAATTTTTATTGGAATTTATAGTTGCTATGAAATGCTCTACGTGGAACCTTTGCTAAGGCATGGTGCGGTAACAAGTGTCAAGTTGGCAGTTTCTTTTACAAGACCCACAACCACGGAAAGCTGTTGACTACTTATTACTCTTGTCAGGGAACGGTTTAACATGTTTTTCATGTTAATCGGTAAGGAAATACATGCTATGACCTTAAGGGCATAACGATATTTACATTGATGTCCCGCCAAACTAGACCACCATGGTTTTAGGAAGTGGTGACGAAGAGCAGTAGGGGCATACTGATGTAGAACTCGGGGATGTTTTCGCATTTTTCCCGACGAAAACTGCTAATGGTGCATGTGGGACTACTTTTTATATAAAGCGCTGTTTGTATTTAGAGTACGTGGCTGTCAGTAATAAGTAAGTACATTTTATCTGATAAGTTTCTAACTTGGTACGAGCAGCATATTTTGCAGTATTTAATAGAGGCAGTTGCCAGTATGTACGGATTTCGTCGTGTTGAACGATGGTCTGGTGATTTATCCTGTAATTGCCCAATGTTGCTCAAACAAAAACGCAAGGTGATAATGACAGTTTTACTCCCGAAATTGGCTGTCATATCTGAGCTTTTAATAATTATAATTTGCCTCAGTGGCTGCTTCGCATTTTTCCTAGGATCGGTAAATTTTCAGTTATGTGACTTCTTGACACGTCTTACTTAGCCCTTGCAATAGAGTTTTGGTGCAGCAGACATGCAAATATTTTGATTTGTAACCAGGAGAAACACGGTTTTTCTATTTATAGTGCATATTATGTCGATTTAATTTTATATACTACGCAAATGTGTATTTCCTGACGTTTGACGTGATATTTTTTTCTGTGCTGCTGCGAGAAGATTCATATACCAAATTGCAATTGGCTTTCTGGGACATGATGTCCATGGGAATTAAAACTCAAATTTGGTTTAATCATTGTTTATTTTCATGATCAAAACAAAAAATTACAACCGATGATTAATTGGTTGCGAATTTGAGTACTATATTTATTGAGAGGCTCATTTGACAAGTCCAGTAGTTTAGCCTATAATTATGGTCTCTACCTGACCAAAGATCTAAACTTTTTCAGAAAAAAAAAACACTATTGTTCTTTGAAATATATCCCAGTATTGAGAATCCTAAGCTTGTCAATCCGCAGCTGTCTCAAAATAATAATCTGAGATGAATGATCCTATAATAGTACCACTTCAATTGCCTTCATATTACACTGGCAATCTATTATCCAACGACAAAGAATGTCATAAAGTACAATATTCACACGGAGGTATAATATATAAAACTCTACCTGGTACCCTCCCGTTGACAATTTGAATATCTCCGGAAGGGGACATAACAAAAAAGTACTAAACAGATATAAAAACGATACACTCTGACACTTTATGGTCAATCCTGTAGTTGGTCGCTTGACTAGCTGTATCAGGACCCTTTGTCCACGACAAAACAATACTGCAAAGTCCCATTGTTTTCCCAAAATGACAGTGTCTTAATAAAACAAACAAAAAAAGAAAAAAAGAGAGAGAGAGAAAACAAAACAAGTATTAAAAATTTGCATCTGTTACAGTTGCTTGTACTTGTTTCATATAGAGAAACTCTATTTTCAGTATAATGGGAAGTAACGTCAACAGTTTTTTTTTTAACTTTTTAGTACTATTAATTAAGGTTCCATCGGGGGGTATGTATACCTATGCTGAGGTAACATGATTGGAAAGTGACAATTAATTATCACACCCAGGAACGCAAGGGGCTGTACCTTCAAACATTTAGTTGCCAAAAATACAGAATTTTGCTTTGATGGAAAACAATGTATACTGTGAGCTCAAGTAAATATTATCAAAGTATACATACTGGCACCAGTATGCACAGTGGCTCAGCTGGAGCCAACACTGGGTCTGCACATTGATATTGCAAGTGGTACTATGCAGAGCTGGTTGCTATGGCATTTTCATCCAAAAAAAAAAAAAAAATCCCACAGAGACCCATATGTTATGGTCTGTATTTGATGTAAAAACATTGTTATGAACATTTTGGTGTATAATGCATTCATGGCTGTAATCTAATCAATGAACTACAAGATGGTAGCTCTGTTTCTATATGTTTTACAGCTTGAATAACTGGCTTGCGACCATAGTAGTTACAAGGCCAGGCAGCACAGTAAATGGAAGGAAAATAGTTATGTACTCCTGTCATTTGTTGTTCATTAAAAAGATAACTATGAATAAAGATAAAGACAAAATAATGTTTTTTACGTTATACACAATTATAGAAGTGCAAATTCACATAAAATAAACACATATACAGCATGAGCGTGGCCACTGACAGCCTTGTGATGATAAGTATTTGACACAGGTTGGTACTAAATGAGCACACAGGTCCTAATCTAAATACAGGCTACATGGCATTGACTTGTGTTCATTGACACACTCTGTCAACAGGATTACCAGACTGCAAATGCCCACTATCCTGTTTCCCAAGTCTCTGGGACTGGTAGTACTATGTAGGTTCATTAAAAACACTGGGGAAAACGGGAGGTGAGGCCAGTCAAAGTGTAAAATTTTGTCATTTTTGTGAACTCACAGAGGAAACGTCATGTATGTATGTTTGTTTGTTTGTTTGTTTGTTTGAAAAACAGTAAAAACATGCTGGAAACTTTACCTTAGAACTGGTAGAACAAATAGCTGTATTTTCAGGCACATCATGTAATCCAGCATTTTCATTGATAAACAACTAAGTGGAGGGGCCTTTAATTAGTGACTTAGTACCAGATAATAGCAGATGTTAATCATTTGCTTTGACTGCCACATTGGTAGAGTAGGCACCCTGCTGTCCTTATCAGCATAATCTACATGCCACAGAACAGATAAAATCTTAACCTGGACCCCCCATGGCACCCGACCTGGCCTTTCATCTACTAGGGGTATGGAGCTATCTTTCCTCTAAAGCAGTGTTTGCATCATGAAGTACCACCGTATTGGAGTTCTCTGTCACTTGTAGCTGCTATGAAAGAATGACTTTATTGACTGCACTATTCCACACTGTACATAATAATTTGTCAGTCAAACAGCCCAGCAGAAGACAACACAAGACAGTACAATACAGTCCAGATCAAATTTGAAAGCAATACAATCCCGTATAAACGTGTCAACAACACATACAACACAGTCACAAAAACAGATCAGAAGAAAGTACGCTATTAACCAGAACAGAACACACACACAACACAAGATTAGAAACAATAAACCACGATAATGATGACATATCCGCACAGCTCCATGTTACAGTGATTTTTCTCTTATTTCCAAGCAATATTCTATAAGTTTAAATTAATTGCTTTTAGTGAGATAGGAAGACTCTCAAGCTCACCAAGGACAGTTATATTACACGGTTTGCGATTTAATCCAAGGCAATTCTTGAGAAAAATAATGTGAAACCGTTCCATTGCAGATTTAAAATAGCCTGAAATTTTATGAGTTGTAATTTACTAAGATGGGATTATCATGTACCTCCCCCCCCCCCCCCCCATGTCAGATAACAATAACGACATTGGGATAATAACTACATCAAACATGAATAAAAAAATCTTAACAGTAACATTGCAATCTGTAGATACAGGCTAAAGTCTCACAAGAGTCTTGCCATGTCTTGCTTTATCACATAATGATTTGACTGCATCATCTAAGGAGCCTGAAGCAAAAATTTCGATCTCAAGATGTCTGTATTTAGTGACTGTTTCTAGCTCAAAATCATCGAGCATAATGTTTGTCTTTAACTTTCTACCTATTTTATTCAAACTCATAATTTTGGATTTTTAATGTTGACATCTAAATTCCAATGTTTACAATTCGAACTCAGCACACGGAAGCAATTTTGTAATCCTGGTTTACTTTGGGATAGGAATACCAAATCATCAATATAGACCAGGTAACTACCCTTTTTCAAAATTAGAAGGTCGCAATCAACATCAAATAAATCTGGAAAATCATTCGTATATAAATTAAATAAATTTGGACTCTGCACACAAACTGGTTTTGCACCTCTGAGTAGAGTTATATCATTTGAGAGTCCGCTGTTAAATTTGACTTGAGTCCCTGAATTATAGTAGAATATCTTTCATAATTCTAAACATGAATCCATTGATTCTGTTCTTCAGTAATTTAAAGAATAATCCATCGTGCCATACACAATCAAAACCCGTATGCGGAATCATCTGCCCTTTCAAATCCGTAGCGGTACTTATTGGCTCAATTTAGGATAAAACTAGAATATACTCTTGAGTATCTTTGTCCAATATGTAGAACTGCTGTATTTCGGTAAGAGATACGCTGCTATTAAACATACGGGGCTGCGCTTGGGCTGTAGCCATCTTAATTAACGGTAGTTTAAGATTGATATAGCTGATTCGCCTTGTAGGGCTTTTGGTATAGGTATCGAAGATACCCTCTATTACTATTCCATATGTCCTTTGTACCAAAACCTGAGGGTTGATTTAACCATTGATTTTTTCCACTCAGACCATTCACTACTGCAACAGGTCTCTATGGTAATAAAGCCTGCTCTCTTTATAGTAATAACATCTTTTTGCAGGTGTTTATATTTATTTCAAAAACTGAGAGATTTTAAGCTTAGGAGTTCTTTTGATGTTGTTTTCCTCCGTGAATAATATAAGCACCAGCCTTACAATCTATCCTAGTTGTGTATAGTACATCTTTTGTATCTTTGGTATCGTCTGTTTCGTCATGTCTATATGGTGTCTTTCTCCCGCGAGAGGGGTTAATATAAGGTTTCCCTGTTCCCAGATTGTTTGAAAAAAATATGTTAACAGCCGACATCTCATTCTAAAAACAATCCTTGCTAGGTGACTCTTTTCAGTTTTCCTACAGCTCAATTTGTTCAAAATTAATTACTACTAAAGTAAATTTCACAAAATAAGCAATGCAAATTTTCAACATGTTTCTGTTAAGCTGGAACTTCATTCTCTTTAGGGAAGTTTCTAGTACATATCTGTCACATTAGTCTTGGGAAATGGGTAAACTACTATCTTGAACGGATCAGTTCACTTGGGTAAGACTTGTTGGTGACTGCATTTTGTAATTCTTTGATAAGTTCCCAAAATTTATTTTTGGATCTTTTTTCTCAACTCTATTTTAAAAGATTCCATGATGTTTTTTTTAAATCGACTTGCTTTCTTTTACATGACAATTAATTTTTTTCCTGGTAGAGTGGTACGTTTGTCTCAAGTGATAATTATATTATTGTGGGGGGTTGCCAGATGTGTTTTAGCCATTCATTAAATGTCGTTAAACATCATGTGACAATCTTTACTAGCGTACTTACACAAATGATTATTTCTCCGCCTTTAAAGAGCGGCCTGCCAGTGTAATTCTAGCCACTTTATAAACTATTCTATTAAAATCTATTACCATGGCATCAGTATCTTCTCGATTCTGCGCGTTATAGGGGTAAATAAAAAATTATTGATGTTTTGTTAACAGACCAAATTTAGTACTTCGGTAAATTTAACCGGATTTATTTCACTCCATATCAATCGTTCTGGGATTGCTTCAAGAGATTCTCCTGCGTTGCATAATAGCACAGTTTCTTGTCTTAACACACTAACCGCAATATCAAACGACACGCTACAGGGGTCCCAAAACAGGTAAGATCATGAATAAGCACGCTGGGTATAAAGGAGAAGAATGAGTGGTCTACTATTACATTGTCCATGCACGTTGGTTGGCTGGCATTGTAACCATAACATGTATATTTCCATATTCTACTACAAAGCTAATGACCATTTAGGCCCCGCAAAAACCTTTCGGTTTGCATAGGTTAATTTATCTAGACCCGCTAGATCTCTATGAATAGAGATAAAGACAAATACAAATTTTTTTTACAAAATGCACAATTGAATTAGTGTAAATTTTCAACAAAGTACACCCATATATGCAGTATAAGCATGGCAGCTAACAGTCTTGTGGTAATTTGTATTTGGCACAGGTTGGTATATAATGCATGCACAGATCCACATCCAAATACAGGCTTCATGGCTTGGAAGAGTGCTCATTGACATACTACTCATTGAAAACAGGCTTACCAGACTGGAAATGCCCACTATCTTGTTTTCCCAGTCTCCAGAACTGGTTTTACAACTTTGTCGGTCCATGGGTGGCACTGGTAAACAGGGGAGGCGGGGCCAGTCAAAGTGAGAAGTCATCACGCTATGGACTGCGAACTATCTGCAGCTTACATCTTTATTGAAACAAACCCCATTTCCAATAATGATGATAATTTTGAATGGGCATGAACGGAAACAATTGCTGTCACACCCAGCAAGCTGAGCCTAAAATTGTGCCAATTTTGTGAAAATGACAGATTGATACATACCTCATTTTTACCCCTATCATGTGTTGCAGTTGTTTGTATTTGTTTCATATAGAGAAACACTATTTGCATTATTATGGCTAGAAGAATTAACAGGTTTTGCAAACTTTCTTTGTACACGTAAGGTTGCACATGAGGGGGTGGGTGGGAGATAAGCCTTTGCTGAGGCAAGATTGTTTAAACTACCGGTTGCCTTTTATGAGGGACAGCCTGTCTCAAGTCAGGAATGATTTTTTTCTTCACATTGGTATTGGAAGATGAATGTTGGTGCTTTGGTAACTCTGGAATCTCTTTGCTGTCATTGTTTAATTTGGAATTTATGAAATTTGGTCATGTTTTTTTTTGTGCTATTTGCTAAATACTTTATTGGCCATGTTGTGACGTGGGCTGTGTTCTCTGACTCATAGTTATAATGGAGGTAGAGTGTGTTTATGATGTTCCGGATTCATTAATATCACAAAAACGATGTAGACCTACTTTCTTTTCCTGTAAACTCAGCTGACTGACAACCTGGGAGAATAAAAAGTGATAGGCCTACTAGGTATCTTTTTATTTTTGGTAGAAGTAATAAAATTTGGGTTTTGAGTGGTTAAAAGTGTACATTTCGGAATCACTATAATCTGTAGCTAATGAAGAATATTTCAAAGGTTGAGACGACCCGTTTTAAACCACCCGTTGCCTTTTATGGGTAACTGCTTGTCTCAAGTCAGGAGTGAATTTTTTTCTGCACGTTGGTATCGGAACATGAATGTTGATGCTTTGGTAACTCTGGAATAGCTTTGCTGTCATTGTTGAATTTGGAATTTATGAATATGCGTAATGTTTTTCTGTACTATTGATTTGATAGTGTCAATAAAATATGACTGTCAGAAAGCTGGTTTGTGTTTTGGTTACATATTTGGTTATGCATGGCATCACAGCATGAACAGGTATCTTGCCTGGCAAGTCCCCCCCCCTCCCCCATGGATTATGAACAGGTATCTTGCCTGGCAAGTCCTCCCCCCCTCCCCCATGGATTTGTATGATTAGGTGACCTCTCTTATTTCTTGAAAGATTATGTGGTTCATTGGTTCATAGTTGTAGACAACCGATTATAATTGAGTGGTCACAGGTCATGCATAATAATGAGAACAGTCACATAAATATTTTGCACTGCCACATGGCTGGTCTTTTCTCAAATGAGTCAACACAGAATGCAGCTGTATAGGAACAGCCCAGTCAGGGGCACAGGTTGAGATTGCAGTGTATTGCCAATGTGGGGTGTCACAGGTCAGGAAATGAAAATTATGGTATTTGTGAAATTACAAAGTGGCATGACATTTTATATTGACCACATTGGGGACATTTTAGTGAGACATGGTTTCTCTTTTTGTAAATTTCACAGGGGTGATAAAACATTGACAATTGGTGTGGTGCAGGGAAGTGGCTTCACTCATGCTAACAGGTGGACATCATACCAGCCCACACAACTTTATCATGCAGAGCATGACAGTGGACTTTGTAATTTGGTGAGTTTGTTCCTAACAGTGAAGGGCAGGGGCCTAACACAGGAACAAAAGTGTTGCAGTTGTCCAGTGCCAGCAAGCCTCTAAAAAGTTCAACAAATACAGTAGACTGTGTAACCTTGCATTTCAGTGCCAGGACTGCTATCCAGGCGGAAAATTTGCATAATACTGTGCACCAGTGCATTACAAACGGGCGTCGCCGTTGTCAAGCCAGGAACACAGACAGGACCTGTGGTGTTATTAAGGGTTGTGCACAACCATAGATATTCTGGGTACCCTCAGTTAAGTCTTTTCCCACGGATTTTTCTCTTGTGTTTACATGTTATAACCAATCTTTATTGTCGTACACGCCTGGACTTGGCGGTTTCCTTTTTTAGTTAAGGAACGTGTTTTACTTGGTGACAACCCTATCCCTTGAACAAAACGTGACAGACACATAGGAATGCAACGGGCAAATTTTAGCTTGATATTGGAAAACAATGTGTCCTTTGAGATGAAATGAATAAAATCAAGGTCACACACTGGTTGCCATGGCACGTTGCTAAAAATATCCCATCCATGCCCATATTTTCTGGTGTTTATTATGCATCCCTTATAATAATACATAACCTTGATGTCAAAAGTCAAGGTCAAATCTTTGTGGAATATTTTGCTGACTCAGCAGTTTTCACATATTGGCTTTTACCTTCTTAATGGGGCATCGTAGGCCCAGTGTTACTATGAATCATTAATACGAAAGTACATTTGGCCTTTCAATTTGTATGGTTCATTTTAAGCTTGAGTGACCTTGAAAGGCCATACATTCTTGTAGATTACTTTGTAAGTCAACAGGGATATTGCAATGCTAATTCACATTTTTAACTTCCAAACCAAATGGCCAGATTCTTTTCAAACTTGGTGGGGATGTACATGGGGTAGATAAATGGGTGCAAATGGTCATGCATCAGTTATTTTTTGCTTTTTATTTGTATTTATTTGTTCTATTTTAGTTTTCTTTCGGGTAATTGTTTTGCATTCGTCTTGATTACCAAGTAAGTCAGTGGGGTTTGCAATAGTAGTTCACATTTTGATCCTTCTTCAAAACCGTTACCAAGATTCGCTTCAACTTTTCGTACACATAATAAATAGACTTAGGGATTTTTTTTGGGGGGGGGGGGCATTTTGATTGTAAATGGCCTCCAGGTCATAGGCCAAGATCACAATACCTTGCGAAATAAAAAAGGTTTCCCTGCCATATCTTCAAATGTGTATGATTGAAGTCCACGAAACTTTTTTATTTACCCAGGGGAGACTTCCCTCAAATGTGTTAAGAGGTGACCTTGAGGTCAAAGGCCAAAGTCAAACTTTCTGCCGAAAAAGTGGTGACGGTCTCAGAGGGATGTCCTCTGGTCAGAGGCACCTGCTCTGGGGATGCATAATGTTTTCCACACGAAAAACTCACTTCTAGTCTGGTGTAAACAATTCTTACAGTTTGGTGTATACTACATATCTATGTTTGTAATCCACTGGAAGAATACAAGGTGGTATCTGTTTGTGTATTTGTTCATAGGTTGAATTACTGGCATAAAGCCTTGACACTAACTTTATCTATGCGCATGTGTCACTTTCACATGCCACTGGCCAAGGAAAATGGCAGAGGAGGAGATAGACATTCGTTTTTCTTGTCGATATCCGCAGCACGTCTATTGGTTGTTTATAGTAATCATTGTTAAAAAATCATCACATTTTGATGGTAAATATGGAAGATCATGTTCTTATTATTTTACAAAATAATTATGGACTTTTATGGACTGGATAGACATGCTATGGATACTTAGCGTAAAAACCAAATGACCTCAGCTTCGGCTCGGTCGACTTTGGTTTTCTGGTCGATATCACGGCATGTGTATCCACTGAAATATCAATAATTGTATAAATGCCGATGCGAACGAATTACGGTATGCCTTGGCTTAAAACAGCATGTTTTCGGTCCGTCTACTGTCTTCCATGACCACGTTTTCTCAAGCCGTTAATGTTGCACAACAGCATATATTAACATCAATGACATTTATCCCTGTCTGTTCACTGCTTTCTCCCATTTCCTGGGAAGTCGCACATTATTTAAACTATTTTTCCACATCTGCTGGTTTGTTTGCCTTATCACTTTTACTAGACTTAAATTCCTCACTCTTGTCGCTGTATACAAGACCGACGTACATTAACATATTAATTACTATTAATGCACAAATATTTTCCCAAATTTGTGTCCGTTCTAACTTTGAACTTGGGATAAACAGAATCACCATCTTGCCACACATGACGTGTCCTCAACAGTCCTGCAACACATTTGATTTTGTCTGAATGTGAATACGCTATGTCAATGATGCTGGTGCGTCAACATAACATTCAGTTGGGATAAATTTTAGGTCATTAGATTCACAGTGAGTTACTACTTCAAACATGGTATGATCATGGCATTTGGTATTGCAAAAACTACAAAACGAAAGAAGGAGAAGCAAACAAAGAAAGAAGAGAGAGAGAGAGAGAGAGAGAGAGAGAGAGAGAGAGAGAGAGAGAGAGAGAGAGAGAGAGAGAGAGAGAGAGAGAGAAACGAAAAGGCCATTAGATTTGGAGTAGACCTGCTGGCAAAAGTTCTTCACTTATAAATTTATCTGGCTGTTGACACCTCGACATTTTATGAAGAAAATATGTAAGTAGGCTAATTTATAAGGTTAGGTATAGACAGTAAGTAGGTCGACTACAGAGCCTACATATATTGGATTGAGGCTTACCTTTGTAGAGAAGGACACGGAACATGTGGCACTGTTGCTCCCGTCTCTATAACTGCAGTGGTTGAATGTGAATCACGACGGAAACTCGTGCAAAGGCCGAGGCACTGAACCATTGCACTGTGTCAAAAATGCTGAAAGTTGCAATTTTTTTTCATTTTTTTACATTTTTTTTTTGTAACAGTTCACCAACGTGTAATTAGTCACTGAGTCGCTTACTTTTCCCTAGTTCAGCTTGAACTTAAAGAACATTCTTCATAATCCCTCATCTATACAAACGCATTTACTGATATTCTTTTAGTACCGTTATCTCTGTAGCATTTGGATAATTATAGAACACAATTCATTACATACATGAAACTTTATCGGACTTAATTGTGAATAAAGGATATAGTCATATATCACAGAAAATTACATGTACACAGAACACATTAATATATGGTTGAGTTGAACATAAAAAGTGAACATTGCATAAGTGCAAACAGTTGACAGAAATAAAATATCATAAAGTGGATAAAAGTCAATGATATGGACGATGCCTTTAAAAGATCTACGTCGTTAAGTTGGATGTCATACCCTGATACGCTTCAGTGGTGCGCACTGTGTGGTTTTTGAAAATGCCAGGCGTCCGTTCGATGTCTGACGGGATTTCGCACAACCTGCTTGTTGTACATTATACATATTGCTCATTCACATCTTTGTGAATTTTGCTTCTCAATGATGTTTCTATTTTGTACGCTTTTTATATCAATTGGAAGCCAAACATTAGACAAATGCTTTCCATGAATGTATTTGCCTGGAATCATCACATTGTTTTCACATTTTTGTACTGACACTTTGCTGTAAAAAAGGATGAATATTAGGTCCCTGCCTGACTTATTATTATTATATTACGTGTGTTTCAGTAACTAGTATTACAATTTTAAGTCTCATATATGCAAGAATGGTTCACACCTAGGCAACTTAATACTGTTTTTGTTTGAAAGTCTCCAAAACAAGGACACAGTGATAAAGTATATTAATCTATGTCTAATAAGCACCACATGAGTCCCCAACTTGACGGAGCTAGCAAAAATAGTGATCGGAAATAGTGCATGACACGATTCTAAGTAGGCCCTACATGGATATTAGTGTAGAATGCTCCATATGTACTTTTGTTCTCGAACACTTTGAGCAGATGCTGATCAAACATAGTCCGAATTTTGATGTTTAAAGCAGTTTTCAAACTATATTTTAACCAATTAATAAGGGGCACCACGAAAATATGATATGAGGGGCACCACGAAAATATGATTTGCTATTTCTACACGCAACGGTGTCCATTCACGTTCCAACGAGCATGAAATATGTGCCAAATGCTTACCTAAAGTAATACACTTTGAATCAAATGCAATGGACCGAAGTTGTTTTGAGACCTTTTACTCTTTACTTTTGTTGCAGTTGTCAGGTTTACAGCATGAGTTGAACCAGCAGGTTGGGTCTGACGAAACAGGTCAATGGTACAGTGCAATTGTCGTTTCCGTATGATATTAGAGTAAGTAAAAGTAACAGGTCCTAACCCTCTGCAAAATTGACCTGAAGAGGAGCGTCAATCTAATTGTAACGTCGTTTCTGATTGACCTGAAGTCTATATATGATACTGATAGGCCTAATGCACTATTCCTCAGTGGCAAGCATCGCAGGCACTCATGCCATGGGAGGAGGGGGGGGGGGGGGAGGATAGCCTACGTACACACTTGAAGAATCAGTCAAGGGGGGGGGGGGGGGCAAAGGGGGTCTTGATCACAGTTCACAGGCAAAAAATGTTTTCACAGTTCACAGGAAAAATTATTCAGCTTATATGCATATTCACGATTCAGGAGCAATGGTTTAATCACGAATCCCGAAAATTAATTTTATTGTTTCACAGATCACAGAAAATAAAAAGATAGGATCACGACTCACGAAAATACCCTCCCCCCCCCCCTCATTCAAGGCATGGAAAAAGATCCCAGTGTAGAAATAAAGGAATAATGATGTTGGTTTCCATGGTTATTATAATTAGTGAGCATGCATATCTTTTGCAAACCCCACTTGCGAAAGTATGCCTATATCTCCGCAGAAGACGCGGTTTAAACTTTAGGGCGACTGTATATATATTGAGCTTTGCACATTTGTTTCGATACCCAACAAGTCCCGACACAGTATTTTCCAGGTCGACGGTTCGATCCTGATTGAGAGAAAAATGGTAACTTACTCTCAAGCTATGTAAGATTTTGTTTATTCTATGTTTTATGGGGTATTCGTCGCCAAAAAATATGCCCTAGGCCTAGACCCGACTTCCTACATCGACCTGCTGACAAGTGTGCCGCGTTTACGTTCGGTGCGGATCCACGTCACGTGTGACGTATAGTATATAGGCCTAATCAAACACCGCTCGCACACATTTGATTTTGTCAATATGCCAATGCATCCGGTCACTGATGCAGGCAAGTCAAAATTTACTTGAAACAATGTTTAGGTCATGTGATCTACAGTGAGTAACTACTTTTGAATTACACTCTAGAAAATGATAATTCACCCTCAAACATAGAATAAATATAGTGTACGCATGGTATTTGGCATTGCAAAACAAAAAGAATGAAAAACAACATAACACAAGTGAATATTTTACAATAAACAAACGAATTTTAATTCTTGCACTCAATCCACTGGCGAAACCTACCTGTTTAAGATTTCATTTTCGGCTGTTGTAGCCTAACTAAAAAAAAAATTGGTTTGGAATTAATGACATGTTAATAATTTGTAGGTATAAGACATAGACAGTGAGTGGATCGGCTATGGAAAGTAGGCCTATCAAGACTGGATTATGATTTCTTTCTTTTTTTTCAGAGCGACACACAAGATGTGGTGGTTGTCGTCAAGTTTGATATGATCGCAGTGACACTTTGTGAATAACGAGGGAGAAAGTCGTTTATACAAGGGCCACCGCACTGGACCTTGACATTGTGTCAAAATGTTGGAAGTTGGTCAAGGATTGTGCACTTTTCTTATGTTTTATGGGCATTCATCTTTTTTTATCAGAGCAACCCACCGTCGTGTAAATTATGAGTAACGGAGTCGCGTATTTTTGTCTAAGTGATGATAAAGTTGCATCTCTTTGTGCATTTTTTCTTTAAGGAACTTTAAATCCAAGAGCATTTAAAGGTACATTTTTTTTCTCTGTATCCTTTTCATAATGTGCCAAAAATTTTCACATAGCACAGAGAATGCATACATGTAGAACACATAAATATATGCATGGGTGAGTAGCTATAGGATAATAACATAGGAGATTTTTTCTATAAAATCTAGCCTATTTTGACAAGTTGGATATGAACTGTGGAGTTTTTTTATTTAAATACCAGCCACCCGTTGGACGCTTTATAGGAATTCGCATTTTTGTACCATTATATACGTGGCACAATCACTTCCTAGTGCCTGGCGTCTGGGTAACCTTTCTCCTTTGTATGCATTTTTAGATCAACTGAGGACCACAACCAATGCAAATGCATACACTGAAAAATTATAAAACCATTTTAGACATGAAGTTAGTGAAGCGATTTTGTTTTTTGAATTTTCTGGAATATTCATTCTCATGTGTGTGATTTTATCCGTCGTCAAATCTGCTTTAAAGGGGATCAAATCTGCTTATTGATGCTACTTTAACTAACCCCCCCCTCAAAAAAAAGACAGAGAGAGAGAGAGAGAGAGAGAGAGAGAGAGAGAGAGAGAGAGAGAGAGAGACTCGCTGAGTTCGGATGTATCGACACAGGAATAAGCGACTTTCATGGATTTTCTAGCATAATATTCAGGATATTTTTAAACCCTAGGTATGGTAAAAACTAACTGATAATTTTAAGGGTTTTTTTTGTTTGATTTTGTTTTCGTTTTTGTTTGGTTGTTTCTTTTTTTTTTCATGCATTTTCAAACCCAGATATCGATCGCTTGCTCTATGCCTTATGACGGCATGCTGTATTGCCATTGAGAGGTATGTGGTTGAACATCGAGACTAGAGTCGTGAATCAAAATGCTCCAGGAGTACTTTGTGACTATTGAACTCCTAGATCTTTTCGACTTGGGCAGAATTTATTTATCAAATATACAACACGTACACAAAAAAGCTAGTACAGCATTTATAAATAACTGAAAGAAGAAAACACGTTTGCATATTAAGATTGATGGCATGCTGACAACCTACAAAACATTTGTTCAATCCCCACATAGAACGTAAAAACTGTCTCTCTGTTCTTCCTCTATGAATCCATTAACAATTACTTCGCTGTCCAAACTATCCAAAAGTTGTACAATTATACCAATTTGTTCATATTAGTCGGCTCTCCTACGCTTCTCCATAATTAATTTTGCTTCATAATATAGGACACTTTCAGCCTGTAAATAGTCCACACCTAATCCACAATGAACTTGGAATATTGTGCGCAATTATTTGTCAAATATGGCAGTAAATCTGTCTGAGTCATATAAGGAAGTTCACATAAATGTAAAACACTCTTATTCCAAAATTTCGATATATCTTTACTCTGCAAATCAGGAAAATGCTATGCTAGTGCCGCACAGAATGACTTACAATAAGATTGAACGCGTTGTAATAGTTTAATACGCAACAATACAAAAGTTTGAATATAATTTGTTCTGAAGATATCTGGAGGTTGAAATGCAATTTGCATTCCACATGACACATCAAAACAAATTCATTAACGATAAACACTACATATATATATATATATATATATATATATATATATATATATATATATATATATATATATATATATATATATATATATATATATATATATATATATATATATATACATACATACATACATCATTCATACATACATACATTCATACATACATAACGACTCCATGTTCCAGCTAAACCCTGCATAATTTAGCTCAATTACTGTGAAATCAAAGAAAGGGATTGCTGTTTTTATACTTTACAGACTTAATGTCGCATGAAATATCAAAAGCATTATACAAACTGAAATGACCAAGCTGTTATAATTATCACCATTTATTCTCTCCGTTCTTTCTAGTGGGCCTATTTCCGGATTTGGATCCCTGTCGATTTGTTTCCGTTTAGTACACTTCTTTTTCTTTTCTTTTGTTGAACTCGATAGCATATTGTCCATCTAAATTTATTACAATTTTGCTTCGGTGCTTCAACCACTCTTTTGTGAAGATATTATAATAATGTTTTTATGCATAAATACAGTTAGGCATACATAAAAAAATCAACTAATAACTGCATAGATGGAATAACAACCGTTCCCAATGAAAACAAAATCGACGGGTGTAATAAATCCTTTCTTACGATATATTGTTTTATTCATTCATTAATAAATGGACGAGCAAACAAACAGCAAAACAGACAGGATGGATATAGAGATGGACAGACAGACAGACAGACAGACAGACAGATAGATAGATAGATAGATAGATAGATAGATAGATAGATAGATAGATAGATAGATAGATAGATGTCCCGCAGTCATGTCAACACTGTTTTATGTGAAATTTGTTCAATTCTTTCTTCCTGTCTGCCAAAGATATTCATTTAAAACCCAGTCACCTAACCACATTCGTCAACATTATAAAGAAAATCAGAGATTATATTTGACAAAAAGCAGCAGATGATACGTCAGGGGAAAGAAAAAAAGAAAAAGGAGGTCAAAGAAGATAGGAGGGAGGAGGGGCGGGGCGGTAAGGAGAGGAAAGAAAAGACAAGAAAAACTAGAAAAAAGATTTGCTTGCCAACAAATCAGTCTGCAAGCTCAGAAAACTTTAAATGATTGCCTATTCAGTATCTATTTTAACTACTGCAACAATAATTTTTTTTCCATTTGGCTCTTTTGAAAAAACAATTGAAGTTGGAAATGCACCTCAATCGATTATAATTGCGCAGCTATTCAAGATTTATGCTTTTTTTATTAGCCTAATTTGCATAAATCAAAGTGCTGCAACTTTGATTCATGGTTCATTTTATGCAGCTATTCCGGAAATCTATTAATTGAAGTTTGAATGACATCCCAGTCTATAATAGTTTTGAAGTTACTTAATATATAAATTTTGTATATTCACCTAATTTACATAAATTAAAATGCTTTAACTTGGGTTCATGTTTCATTGGATGGGGCTATGTCACAAATCTATCAAATTAAAGTTAGAATGGCACCTCTATCTGCAATACTTTTGAAGTTATTTCACATATAAATTTGGTTTATTTCACCTTATTTGCATTAATCATAAAAAATTGCTACAGCTTTCGTGCTTCATTAAATGCAGCTATGTAACAAACCTACTAATTGAAGTGGGAATCACACGTGTATCTATAGTAGTTTGAAAAGTATTCAAGAAATCAATTTTGTGTAGGCTAGTCACCAAATTTGCGTAAGTCATAATGCTACAACTTTGTTCATGAATCATTGGATGCGGTTATTTAAAAAAAAACATTTAATATTAAGTTGTATTGGCACCTTTATTTATAATAGCTTTGCAAATATTCAACTTTTAAATGATGCAAGTGCCCCTAATAAGCATAATTTTAAACGGTGCAGCTTTTGTTCACTGTCCATCAGATTGGCAGGTGTCACGAAGCTGCATGTTCTACTTTAAATTTTGTGTTTATTTGTAATAGCTTGCAAGATATGGAACTTTTCAAAATTTCATTTGCCCCTAGCTTGCATGTTTTTTAACATCAAGACTATTCCAAAGAATAGACACAATTGACTACTGTGGCAAGTTTGGTTCAGTTCGGAACAATAATGTCCGAGAAAAAACTAACCATAAAATTCACGAGGGAATAAATAGATAAACAAACAAACAGATAAACACACACACAAACACACACACATATATATAATGACTTTGCAATTGTTTGGTCTTCTTGTTATTATTTAAGTAATGTCGTCATGGCACTATTCATCTTATGTTCTCTTTTCTGTTCTCACCTTTATTAAACAACTTCTTAAGTATGTACGTTCCATTTGCAGAATGTTATCCTTATTGAGCCATATACATTACATGCGCTCAGCTCCAGATATTGGCATACGAAAGCGTGCTAGTATTCATCCCTAGAAACCGCAAGAACATACTCAAAATCGTAACAGCACACCTTACTGAAATTTCTCTGTAATCTTTGTGGGAATTGGAAAGTTTTTTCGCGTGTTCAACAAGAAAGCATAACGGTACAAAGATACAACATTTGGGACAACCAATCACCGTCGCCGGAATGTGGAGCAATTAATGACCATTCTGTATGACTGAGATGGAAACAAGCATTAATGTATTGAAGGTGAAGAATTTAGCCGCCACTTCCACGTGTGTCGCAAACATATGATTATTTGCCTTTATTTCATTGGTTTAAACATATTTTATTAAAGCAATTAGGAAACAGGGCGGTGCCCTATATCAATCCTTCTTGCACACATAAGAGAGAAATTAGCGAAGACGATTGACAACACTTAGGACTGATACAAAGAAAAACGCTACAGTAACAATGACAGAGGGGGTGGCAAGCCACACGACTGGAAGAATAACACAGCACGATACGTGTTTACAGATAGATAGAGGGTGTTTGGAGTTGGTCCTCTAATTATGTAAACATGTACTTGCATATAACATTAAATAAATATCACATATAATCAGGTGTCAAATCTAGCTGTTTTAATAATATATGTATGAACAGCTTTAAAAATATCTTCATTTTCTTTGAAAGTACAGTTTTTAGACCCAAATAAAAGTGTTTCGACAGTGAAAGATGCGAGAGGCAAGACAGAATTTTGAAGTTCGTCACGACTTTATTTCATTTGAAAATGGAATGAGATACTGCTGTCGATGAACTCTCCTGCGTGTGTCTGCTAGCGACTGTGCAACTGAGATGCCACACAAAGACTGACGTCAAACATGGATGTTTGTTTCGTACTTTAAATGTTTTGAATTTTTTCTTTAAGTTTCACAATTTCATGCAAGTATTCTGCAAGTAATCTCAAATCATTGGGATAACTTATGCATATCTACATCAGTCACAGAGCGCACGCAATGATTATCCTTTGTTCAAAAGTAACACCACAGGAGCTCGTAACGTTATGTAAGTCAAGATCAGTGCTAATATTCACGATGGGAGGGTGGGTGGGTGGGTGGGTGAGTTGGTGAGTGGGGGGGGGGCAGAGAAGGTAAACCTGGAACGCTTATACGCGCAATGACCCACATAGGGCCTTATCGGCAATAAAGTATTGTGTTTTCATCTGTGCAGTCAATCATTCGTGCTAATAATAAAATGAGGGAGGGTGGACTTAAAATCACTACGCCGTCAGACAGAATTCCCACAGAGAACGGTTTGAAACGAAGCTCCCATCTGGATCACTATCCTGATCATCACCAACGGGACATTTGCGACAATTATAGGCACATTGCCATGGATGTATGTGGATTTCAGTGGATTGCCAGTGTGATATACTTGTGAACAACAGTTCTGGAATAAATCGGTGAGCTGCAGCTTGTCCGTATGTGGGTGAAAATTGAAATAGGGCGGAAATTAGCACTTTTGGGTACAAATTACTTATCTTTGCAAATTGAATATATTTGCGTGGACGGAAATAGGAGTAGAAGTAAATTCTTTTATGACTGAAAATATACTTCCAATAAAAAGGATTGTTGATCTCCAAGAGCAGTTTTAAAATTCTTAATCAATTCTTACACATGTCCATTGTATGCGGAAAGCGAATTTAAGTAATTCAGCACATGTGATGTGCTTCCAGGGATCCTTTTTAAAACCAGAGGACACAACTCCACAGTTTCTTCAGCACTACTGTCTTCGACATGGTGGCTGCACAAATGATATGAACAGAAGGGGTGGCCTATTATCATACATACATGAAGACTTTCACTTTGTCCACACAAAACATGTACCCCAAGTCAACATTGAACACCAAATTGTGTTGATTAGTCCAAGGAAGGAACCAACTGTGCGTGTCTGCATTGTTTCAATATGCAGCAACCTCCGAATACCGTTCCAACAGTTTCTCCCGCAACTTGAGCTTATTCTACACATGATCTCTATGAGCGTGCCGCTTATAGTTACTGGTGATATCAATGTTGATTTCTTTAAACAACAAACTTCGTCTCCGCAACTTTTGCAACTCTTCAAATGCCATGGATTAATACATGTTCAGACACCCACTCACAGGAAAGGGGGACTTGTGGATCATATATACAAATGAACATTGTGCCAGATGCACTGGATGTTATTCCAGCCTACTACAGTGACCAATTACTTTTGTCATTGACGTTGCCTTTCAAAATTTTGAAATGGATTCAACACTAGTGATATTGAAAAAATAGTGAAAATGAGCATTATAATTACAGTGTAGGTTTTTATGGTGTGATTTTAGATTACATATTTAAATAAATTGTGAATCCTCATTGCAGTTTTGTACCTGCTAAAACGTATATAAGCAAAGCATGATGGCAACACGCCCTCCGTTGCAGACTCCTATGAAATATATTTATCATCTGCAGGATTTTGACCTACATCTTCACCCAAAAGCATCTTTTGAAGCAAAGCTAGGTCACTCAGTTGTCCACCATATGTAGACATGTATGAATTGGAAGGTAGAATTTCATTTCCCTTTTATTTGTGATTTTTTTGTGATTTTTACTTGGTGCATCCAGTCTTGTCGGCAACGGCTGTTCCAGTCATCCCGTCATTCCCGTAGTTTACAACATTCAATTCTGCTTCACAAAGCGTGTCATAATACCCAATATACCCATACCTTCACCCAGTGTCTTTATATTTGATAGACTTAAGCTATATTTTAAAGTTGTCCTATTATGTTATCATTGCTGGGACTTGACTTGGCTATTGAACGTGTATATTTTACAGAATACAGGGCAAAATATTTCTAGAGACTGCTGCTTGTTAATACGACATTTCGTCTCCTTAAACGACAGAACTGCAGGGAAATTTGACCAGGCCAAACAGATTAAATTTGCACTCAATGATTGGGCATCTTTTAGCCAAATTAAAAATTATTTTGAGCAACAGTTAAAGATCGCTGACGATGATTTCAACAATGAATTATGTGAAGATTTGAATGATTGGTCACGCGAAAAAAAAAAAAAAAAAAAAAAAAAAAAAAAAAAAAAAAAACTGGTGGCGTACTCGTATTTCTTAAGGGTCCGCCGCAGGTGGGAACCCTCTCTGTTTTCGGATTGTCAGTCCGGATGTGCAAATTCTCGTTACCACGATATCTGCAGACTGCCTCCTTGTAGTTTGCTTAAATTTGGAAATATACTCACCTTACGTCACAAGATGAACTGATTAGATATTGGTGTCTCCATGACCTAATTTGAGCAAATGGCAGCCTAATTACATGCTCGTAAGGGCTCGCTACCACAATATATCCAGAATGCTACAACGTATTTTGCTCAAATTTGGCAGCGTGCTTGTCTATCATGCCAAAATGAACTGATTAGATTTTGGTGTCACCATGACTTAATTTGACTGAATGGCAATATTTTATTTTTTGTTGTTGGACCTTTTCGTCAATGCTATGCGTTGAAGGAGTGTCTGGTAGGTTTTTGTTGTTGTTGTTGTTGTTGTTGTTGTTGTTGTTGTTGTTGTTATTGTTGTCGTTGTTGTTTTGTTTTGTGTGTGTGTTTTTTTTTTTTTCTGTGTGTGTGTGGTTTTTACCTCAGCTGACTTGTCAGTCAGTTGACGTTTTAGGAGGGTAGGCAATCCGTCGTCCGTCCGTCGTCCGTCCGTCCACAATTCACATTTTCGACTTCTTCTCAAAAAACGTCTGCCAGATCCACTTCAAACTTAGTGGGAATATGCCTTGGGTGGGTTTCTACCAAGTTTGTTCAAATAGTCACGGTCTAGTGATTTTTGGATTTTGTATGAATTTTTTTGTTCATTTTTGGGGCAAATCTTAAAAAATCTTTTTCTCCCAAACCGCTCACCCAATTGCTTTAATATCACACAGGAACACTTCCTGCGACTCCTAGTTCTGAATTTCTTCACCAACTGGCGCTGCAATTTTTTTTCTATTTTTTTTATGAATTTGTGTGTGTTTTAGGGAAATTCGACTGCTTTTCCAGAACCGTCACTCAGATTCAGCTAAAACATGGTGAATATGTTCCTTATGTAAGGGTCAAATAAATTTGTTCACTATGTTGGAATGCTGCGGATTCCTGATTTTTAATGATTTTTTTTCAATTCGGCTCCTTTGCGGTAAATACACCTTTCCTATTGATTACCATGTAAGTCAATGGGCATTCTAATGCTGATTTACATTGTCGACTTCTTCTCCAAAACCGTCATCCAGATGTACTTCAAACTTGTTGGGGATGCACCTTGGGTGGGTGTCTATCAGGTTTGTTCCAATCGTCATGTTCCAATGAATTTTGGATTTTTTTATGATTTTTTTTTCAAAAATCTCTTAAATAATATTGGCCAGATTTACTTCAAACTTGGTGGGGATGTGCCTTGGGTGGATCTCTACCAAGTTTGTTCAAATGGTAACGCTCTATGAATTTTTGGGTTTTTTATGAATTTTTTTTGTCTTTTGGGGGGCAAACCTTAAAAAATCTTCTCCTCTGAAAGCGCTCACCCAATTGCTTTGATATCGTACATAGACACTCCCGGGGACACCTAGTTCCCAATTCGTTCACCAGGTGGCGCTGCTATTTCTTATGAATTTTGTGTATGGTTTTGCTATTTTTCACTTATGTATATATATATATATATATAAATATATATATATATATATATATATATATATATATATATATATATATATATATATATATATATATATATATATATATGTTTATATAAAATGGGGATACTGGAGTAATACTGGATATTGCAGTGAAAATAAACTTGTGGTTAGTTGCCCAAACAGTGTGACACCTATTGTGAAAAGGGCTTCTACGGACAGATTTATTAAAGCGCCGCGTGGTGATCTGTGGTTTGGATGGGGACCGAGGCTAATAGTAGTCCTGCACTTTGATGTTGTAATTTACAAAACTCACTTTGTAATAATGAAACTCGCTTCTTAGGCTATTCCTACTACCTATTGGTAGTAGTTGTCAGTGGTAATAGTAGTAGTAGTATTTGTTGTAGTAGTAGTCGTAGTCATGATAGAAGTGGTAGCATTAGCAGTGATAGTAAAAGTAGTAGTCATATTAGTTACTTAAAGAAGATTTATTTTCATCGAAGCAGTTTTTATCTGACCTGTCAGCTTAGTTTAGGTGATGGGTGGTCTTTAGCCAGTGTCTGTTTCCTGTCTATGGCAGGCCAAAAGGGCTATAACGCATAGGTCTTACGCATTGCCGATCCTCCACTATGCGTAGTCGAGGCTCCACATTGCGTAGTCAAGGCAACCAATCAGATTTCAGTCTCTACCACGCGTAGCCGAGAACATGCTTTCCGCTACGCGTAATCAAGTTTCAGCGACGCGTAGTGAAGCAAGTTATGCCCTCTTTTACCTGAAGACAAGCAAGCCAATCACTCACGTCCTTACAAGCATTACTGATATTAAAACAGCTAATCAAATAAGTCTCAACAACGCGTAGCGGAAACAGAAAATTCTCAATAACACGTCTTTGAGGCAGCCAATCAAAGTAGAATCCCTAGAACCCGTGGTCGAGACTTGAAATTTTCCACCAGGCGTCGTCAAGGCAGCCAATCATATTACAGTCTCTTCAACGCGTAGTAGAATGGTTATAACCTGTATTTCAAAAAAGATGTTGAACTGGTATCGAATTTGTTTAATTTTTCCCACAAGAGAGATAAACAAGGAAAGAATGGATCAACAGGGTCAGGCGGCCAAAAAACCCGGGAGCCTAGTAAATTTGACCGAATTTGCTGCAGCCTCCAGGCATTTCGTATTAGGTAGAGGACCAAGAGAACAATTTCCCGTTCGAACCCTGTTCCTGTGCAATAATTGGAAAATACCGTCAGTGCGTTGGAACAGGGCATGGACTGCCCTGCGGTATTTCATGGCATTAATTGTTAGACATTAGCACAAACAACAAGGAGAGCGTCTATAAATGTTACAATTTTGAGTCTATGGTAATAAAAATACCAGCACTGTTTCCCCCTTACAAAGATCTCTCCAATGATATATAATAAGATATTGTTTGTCGAGATATTTTGAAGAAAATCAGTTGAAGCCTACCGAGACCGACCAAGACCGACGAGTGGCTATGCATGCGGGTGGAACGTAACCTTTCACCCGCTAGTCTCAATAAGGTGCCTCCATACGCCTCGGGCATGATCTTGTAATTTTTATGCGATTTAGTAGAAGCGATAGCTTCTAGTATTTTCGGCCGAGGTCCCATTACTATAAATCAATTAAAACTTATTTGTCATTTATAAAGATTATATATGATTAAGACACTCTTAATTTATAACACTTTGCATACGGACGGAAAATAAGAGGTGGTGTTATGAACTGGAACCATAAACTCTGGCTGCCGCCATTTGCATCCGTCGGCTACGTCGTCGAGACCATTAATTTCTCAACGCATAATCGAACTGATCTAATACAGTTTACAAGAGCATCGATATCAGTGATTGAATAGCTTGGCTACACCGTATGGGAGCCATACGTTTCTCCACTACGTACCGCCGATGCTCAGCGACGCGTTCTAGAAGAACATTTTCTTGGCAACGCATAGTGAAGTCTGTAATCATATTGGTTGGCTCAACTACGCGTTGTCAAGCCTTGACTGGGCGCAGTGGAGACTGTAATCTTATTGGTTGGCTTGACTACACGATGCCAAACCTCGACTACGCCTAGTAGAGACTACAATCTGATAGGTTTGTTCAACAACACTTTGCCAAGCCTCGACTACGCATAGTGGAGGCTCGGCTACGAGTAAGATCTTTGCGTTATGGCCCTGTTGGCTTGCAATATCCTTCCACCTGTCCAACCATGAACGTCCATAATTTGTACTTACGACTTCTCGAAAACTGTGAATTAGATCCACTTAGACTTGGTGGAGATGTACCTCATGTGCCTTTTTACCAAATTTGGTTTAAATAGTCAGGCTCAAATAATTCTATATTGTTTACAGTTTGGAGGGTATTTGTAGTTGCACAGACGTGCATGTCTCAATCCACCTCCCTGGTAGTTGGTCAAATATTCAACAAAATGGTCCCCAACACTGCCGGGCCAATTACTTTGAAATCGGATTGGGATATCATTGGGGAGTCCTAGACATTAATTTGTTCAATAAGTGGTGCTGCAATCTTTTGACAAACCAGGAACACAGCTTAATTGGTTTGTGGTCATGACTAAATAGCCACGAAGATAATGAAATCGATGGGTACTTCAGAAGAAGAAGAAGAAGAAGAAGAAGAAGAAGAAGAAGAAGAAGAAGAAGAAGAAGAAGAAGAAGAAGAAGAAGAAGAAGAAGAAGAAGAAGAAGAAGAAGAAGAAGAGAAGAAGAAGAAGAAGAAGAAGAAGAAGAAGAAGAAGAAAGAAGAAGAAGAAGAAGAAGAAGAAGAAGAAGAAGAAGAAGAAGAAGAAGAAGAAGAAGAAGAAGAGAAGAAGAAGAAGAAGAAGAAGAAGAAGAAGAAGAAGAAGAAGAAGAAGAAGAAGAAGAAGAAGAAGAAGAAGAAGAAGAAGAAGAAGAAGAAGAAGAATGTGGTCCACTATGATGGCCATCTCTGAAAAAATGGGGAAGCTGCATTGGATCTTTCTCTGAGATATCATGCTAGCGTCGCCCTCTTGTGCACCACTCAGATGGCCTAAAAGATAAATACTGTAAGGTTTCATAAAAAAAAATATATTAAAACACAAAGAGGAAGCTAGTTTAAATGGAAAACCTGGCCCATTATAAGATGCATCTCTGACAAAAATTTGGGAAAGCTTTGGTCAATATTTTCTGAAATATCGCGGTAGTGTCGTCACGGTTGACGCCACTCAGACGGCCCCCAAATAAATACAATAAAAGTTTCATTAAAACTTTAATGATGATCAGAGGAAGCTGGTTTGATATAGGAACCTGGTCCATTATAAGGTCCTTATGTGACAAAAATTTGGTACGGCTACAGTGAATATTTTTTGAGATAACGCTGTAACGTCGACTAGACATACGGACGTCTCTAGTATGATACACTTATGTAGAAAAACATGACCCATATTCATAAATATCAAACCCAACAATAACATTAAATAGATTCTACAGTTACCAAAGTATCAACATTCCTCTTCCAATACCAATGTAAAGAAAATAAGTCACTCCTGACTTTAGACAAGCAGTCACCCACAAAAGGCAACTGGTGTGGTGGTTTTAAACCGGTCCTCTCAACCTTTGAAATATTCTTCATTAAGTACAGGACTATAGTATTTCCAATATGTATAGGCCCAACCGCTCAAAATCTAAATTTTATTACTTCTGCCAAAAATAAAAAGAGAATTGGTAGGCCTATCACTATTTTGGTTTTTCTGACTAGTTCGTCGGGTTTATAGCAAAAGTTAAAAGTAGGCCTATATCGTTTTTGTGATATCTATGAATCTGGAACATTATCTAATTAAAAAAGTAAAACGATTGAATCACTGTTATAGAGTATCAAATGCAAGGAGCACACTTCTACAACTCCCCTTACTAAACAATGGCAGTTCTACAGACGGATATCTCGACTACTCTTGCATGATACAATTACGTAGAAAAACATGACCCAAATTCATAAATATCAAATCCAACAATGACGGCAAAGATATTCCAGAGTTACCAAAGCATCAACATTCATCTTCCAATACCAATGTGAAGAAACAATTTTCACTCCTGATTTCACGGACGGACAACGCAGGGGACAACAATAGTACACCCGGTACTTTATGTGCCGAGGGCAAAAATGTGCTGTTGAAATGACCGGGGAGAATGGAAAGGTAACGCAAGCCAAGGCACGGACCATGTGTGAATTCATGTATGGGAGTTGTAACGCATGTCTTTGCTTTTCCCTGGTCTGTCTTCTGAAATGTGTGTACGGTCTTCATGATATGCATGGCAAAATATGCTGAACAGCAGCATTACAATATTTATACCTCGTAAGTAATTTTTTGTTTGTGAAGCATACACCCCACCAGAATTGGTATCCTCTGTGACCTATGTGTGGAAGGCTGCCATATTTCAGATGTTCGGACTTGTCCACTTCTGACGGGGGCGTGCGGAAGAACACTTAGCCAGAAAAAAAATAATAAAAACGAAAATATATATATATATATTATATATATATATATATATATATATATATATATATATATATATATAAAAATATATATAAATATATATATATATATATATATATATAAATATATATAATATATATATATATATATATATATATATATAAAATATATAAAAAAAATCAAAACGGACAAAAAACAGCGACCCAGTTACTTGACATAGTGACCTTTTTGGTACATGACACACTTTTATGTCCAGATGCACCTGTGTATAAAGTTTTCCTAATCCAAGTTGAAAGATCATCCTCTATGAATACTGTGTATATTTGAATGTTTATGCTGGATTACTAAAATCCAATTCAAAGTCAAAATTCAAAGACAAGCCAATTATAGGCCGGACACGAATAGCAGACGAATGCACGGACGGACAAAGCCATTTTTATATGCTCTCCTCCGGCACGGAGGGGGGGGGGGGACATAAATAGAAAAAAATATCAAATATACTAAGAATGGGCCAAAATGAAACAATGCTGTTTTGGGGCACAATGAGGCAGGAAGTCATGTCATGATGAGGTACAATGAGACAGCAGCATAATTTAGGAACACTGTTTAACAGAAATTTTATAATCAAAGTTTATTTTATATAATTAGCTAATTGGATGTTGCAAATACATCAATGTTACGCAATAAATAAGTCTATGTTGTTGTATGTCTGCAAAGACTTTTTCATAGTGTCCCGCGAACTGCTTTAGGGCCTGCATTACCCCAGGGGTGAGGAGAATGAGCAATTGCCCATAGCTGGCAAAGCAATGTTTAGTTTATCAGGAACATGTACAACAGAAACGGTATCGTTTTCTGAAATTGGTACGACTGAATTGTAAGATCCGTGAAGAAATAATTAACTGTAATATAATTCTATGGAGAGGGAAACAACAAAGAGACATTGACAAGCCCTATTGAAAGTGTGAGGCTATTCTACAGATTTATTGCGTGAAATGACATAGTATTCACCCCCATAATCGAAAAATATGAATAAAAAACATAACAGTACAGACAGCAGCCGTTAGTACATGATCTAAATAAGAGATCGATCACATCGATCTGGGTTCTGAATTTGTAGGGAATTGTTTATAAATACAAAAATAAGTAAATTTTACAAGTTAACTGTGCTTTTTAGAAAATGTTTTATTCGAATTGGGGTAACACCCGAACCAAACGATCACTTAATTATCGCGGTATATACGACCGGAGAAAGTATAAGACGACTGCGTACTCAAGTATTTTGTTGGATTGAATATGTTCACTGTCTGTGTCCCAATCACTTTACATACGGAATAAATGTTTCCTTAAACAGTGTTATATTAACAGCTGTTGTCATGAACAAGATGAAGAATCTTAATTTCCAAACCTTTTTTTTATATAGGTTACCTCTGGTCATTAACCTGTTCAAACACATAATCATACAGGCACAATCATTACTTGCACACCTACAGTGCTAGTTTCATGTAATAAAGTGTTAGAATTGTTTATTGTTTACAGCAAGAAGAGACCTTTTACATGACCATACAGATGTGAGAGAAAGCGGTGCTTCAGCCCATGTGAATGCATTGAGTATATCTTCATCAAAATTCTCACGCGTCACTGACACAGTACTACCAATTTCGAGCAGCTTTAGTGATGAACTAAATAAGCCATCAGACTCCATGGTGACATATGGTCCTTACGAAGAAATACCAGATCCAGGTCCCTATGATCAATGTCATGACGAGGAAGAATTTATTGAAAATGCAGTCAGAGCCATTGATGCATCTTCGGATGAATGCCTAATAGCAGGTGAAGAAAATATTTAGATATACATTTATGTCATACTAAGAGACAAAGAGTAAACGTTATTGGTTGAGTAGTGTATCGTGCACCAGTTGTACCATGTCCCGTGCTAAGGGCTGATCCATACATGTATGTATGTCCGCACACTTTATACTGCACCACATGACGTCTTTGTGCACGTGGTCCCCCCGGTTTTGGCACAATGACCTGGCCAAACTGGATGTCCATATTGAATTGGTGTTATTATACTGTAGCTAAAATCTGGTATATAATATAGAAAGTGCACATCGGTGTCTAAGTACGAAATTGAACCTACATTATGTTAAGTAAAAGATGCTGTTTTTAGAGAAATACACTCCACTGTTGAGAAACTTATAATATTACAGCTAGTTATATAGTATTCACACGTGTCACGGAAATGTTTTTCCTATGTTTCAAGATAAAAGTCTTTTGGTCCCAAATTATCATAAATTTTCGGTTAGATAACGGAAATTGAAATTAATTTCTTTATCTAAATGTACACGATATGTGGATTAGTATGGATCTTGCCATATGTAAAATTATTTCAAAATAAAAGATGAAGAAACAATATTCTTCCATATTTGCCAACCGACAGGCACGATGTTCCACAAGAAGTTTACTTGCAGCACTGCAAAGTTATCGCAGTCATTTTTTTTCAGGGAATTCACAGAGGAAAACTCATTAGCCTCCAACATATTTTAAATCAAATCACGGCATATGATGATTCAGTTATATCAATCTGTTTGTCACAAATCATACTGGGAGTGCGTGATGTAAATTATCATGATAAATGCTAAAAAGACATTGTATTACAAAACGCATGCAATACCGTAAATGAGGGTCAGTATTACTCTCGAAAACCAAAAAGGAATCTTTTTTGTATCGTAACCTGAAGACAAATTCTGACTGAAAATCTTGCACAAGAGCTTACCTAGTATATTTACAATTTGTCCCTTTTCATCAAAGATTTAAAATGCAAACCATACAGCCACACTTGGCTTGCGCTGGAAACAATCGTAAAGTTGCAGAACTACCACACTTTATATCGAAAGTTTACAGATTGACATGGCACCAGTCGGTACTGTTTATTTTTAACATACAGGGATATTTTATGTGATTTTGAACCGTACGGAGCAGCACCTTTTAGAAACTAGTACTTTTTTCTGTGGTTACTATTCTGGTGTTGTCATTAGATAACACCTACAGTACTCTTGCCAAACCTATTCACATTCCTACCAGTTATAAAGTTTTTTTTTCTCTTTTTTTGTGCCACAGCAAACGTTCAGAGCAGGGTAAAAAAGGTACATTTCAAGTCACAGGAGATGACCAGTTACAAAGGGCTGGTCCTTACAGAACAAAAGCCACCAAAACTACCCTATGACCGCATACAGGGGAAGAGAAAAGCTAATATCTCAGAATCCTCCCAACCACATACATGCTGTGCTTTACCGGATCGTGAACTGAACAGCGTTAGTTTGGTTACTCCGGAGAAACAAGCATTTCCACCTCAACAAAATATCGGCCATTCGCTTCTATCAGGACATGGTTTAATGATAGAAAACGACGGCAACATTGCAGAAACGGAAGGTGATGGCACCACTATGCGCAGCTTTCCCGACGGCCATTCATTTGAAGCCCAACCTATAACACACAGTCCAAAGACGGATGATGCAGGATCAAGCTCTGATTCAGACTACCTGGAGCCGAATTCCTGCACATGGAAATAAGATACATGAACAGAAGTGCACCGTTATCATAAACCTTTTGTAATTTAGACTAGTCATCTAAAGGCCAAAAAGGACTGATCCATCTGATCAGACTCAAACGAGTATACACTACAATACGTGAAATACTGTAAGCTGATGCCGATGCCAATGCAAGATCGAGTATTTTCTGATGCTGTGTGCTGAGCATAGAAATACTTCCTGCAAGATGTGTCTTGTCTGATCTGTGTATAACACTTGGCTGCAGACGTATGTAGGTGTGTCTTATCGTCAGTGTTGGGCATATGTGGTTAAAACAACAACAACAACAACAACCACAACCAAGAACCCCCTCCCCCCAAAAAAACGACGAAACAAAAACAAACAAACAAACAAACAAACAAACAAAAAACAAAAACAAACAAAAACAAAAACAAAAAACAAACAAAAAAATGCGACCATAATATTCAGTGGTGGGCAAATACATTGAACAACAGAAATACCAATAAAAATGAGCATATAAAAAGTGTCTATTGTACAACACTTGCGTAAAGTTTAATGCAATAGACGTAGCATTATATATTCAAGTTCATTTTCAAAGAAAATAACAATTTGTTGTTGACATTGTATAACTCTTAGACTCACAATTTGGCTAATCAGCTATGCTCTGCTTGTACACACATTTAGCTAATCGGGTACGTTGCCCAAATATATGATTTGAATGACAAAGACATGTTCATTTCAAGATTGATGTCTTGAAAAAATCAGAAACCTTCTCAAACCTTCTGATTACAAGTGTAAAAAAAATAAATGCTTAAATGTCTAGAAGAGCTGGCTACGCTAAACGCGGCTTGCAGTTGATGCTTAGAATATGGCAATGTTGATGTCCCATTCTTTGTTTGTTTGTTTTTTGTTTTTTTTTTTTCTTATGTTTTTGTTTTTGTACGTGACGTTTTTTTGTGCTTTTGGTCAGCAAGAGACATATACCCCTCGAGAAAAAGATGCCATATCCATTGGTGCAACATAGGCTGATATGTGCATCAATTGGTATGGGAAATGGGGATGTCACATGGAATATAATGTAACAGGGACATAACAGATAGGCGTATGCTTGAGCAGTCACACAAAGTGGAAATGGGCCAGAAGAGATATAGCAGCCAGGAGGCTACGAAAAGTGTGTCTGGTACAAGAATGCCTTCAGACTTTATGAGGGGCCATTGACAATACAGTGATGAGTGTGAATCTACAATGCCATGGCATATGGGTCACTTGCGGCCCTCTAAATTCGACAAAGACACAATCATTGGCATATTGAAGGCCGTTCGGTCCGAGCGTGAGGCTGTCAGGAGACTATGATGGCCCTCTTTGTTCCCGGGAGTATATTTATCTTGTTCATCACTTTGAAAAAAAAACAATATTGTTAAAAAATCAAAATGTCTATGACAGCAACCAAGAAGTGTTAGCGGCTGAAAATATCCACGTGTATTAATTGTCACATAAATCGACATTTACGCAATAACGATTTAACATCTAGTGCAATATAAACAACGGGACCCTGAATATGTGAGTATAATAAACAATATAAGTTCATGTTGAAGAGTTAGTGATTTCATTCAAGACAAAAAATGAAGTTCAATACAACATCCATCCCCAGGAAAAATTCACTTCATTTTATCTTTATCACTTTTATTTGTTCAACGTCCAGCATTTCCCGCATTTTTAGGTTAAGTACTGGTTTATCGACAGTAGGTCTTTACCAAGGTTTTTGTATATGCAATACTCTTGTTCCAAACAATTCCAGACAGACGACCAGAAATAATGATTGAAAACAACATGGTATAGCTTTCAATTACACTACTGCAGTGGTCACATCGCGCAGGTCGGACGGTAGCGATCACGTTTCAATACGAACAGGAAAATCTGACTGGTAGCATGCCAAATAGATGTGCATCCAAAAGTGAAATCAAAATAATACATAAGCAAAATAAAAGGAAGAAAAAAGAAAATAATGAAACAAACATATAAATGAATAAATAAATATTACAATGTTCGTATTAAACTAAATGAAGAAATTAGAATCCTAAAAAAATGAAAGTGAAGCTTTTCAACATAGAGTAGTGTTTTGTCTTTAACAAATGAATTTCCCTCGTACAATTTGCTTTGATAGGTTCCCCTGCATTGTGTTTCTTACCAGAAAGTTGTGTGAAGAAACAGCGAACACCTCTCTGTTTTACAAGTGTAACAGCGCCTATAACTCCTTTCAACGCTATTCCATGTGCACAACACTGTATCATATCAATATGAATACACACACACACACACATATATATATATGTATATATATATATATATATATATATATACATATATATATACATATATATATATACATATATATATACATATATATATATATATATATATATATATATATATATATATATATATATATATATGAGTATGTGTGTGCGTGTGTATGTGTGTAATCAGATGGACATTGGTGAAAGGTATCAGTTTTATTACTGAACTCAGTTTTGAGAACATTTTTGTTCATTTTACTTTTTTCTCAGGAAATATCAAAACAAACATGCAAATTTTTGTAAACATATTGATATGAATTTTGAATTTTGTTTTTTAGTTCTGATGAAATTGTCAGTTTTCACTCATGGATGAAAAATTCTGTCAAAATTATCAGGCAAAGGCTTGTACTTTAACGCCTTTATGAAATGTTATCCAGATGACCATAATTTTTTACAGTTGAAATTTCAGCATGGCGGGAAGGTTCCATGTATCTGAAAATAAGGTCAGACTTTCATTTTAACATTGACACACAAGGTGACCAGTTTATCTGAAAGACAGTCACACTGTCCCTCACTGACCCACTCGTCCAATAAGACCCTTCATATGTCACTTTTTATTACCGCCAGTAGTTTGTATTTCCTGTTCTGTATTCAACAAGTGTCACGCTTCTTGGCAAATTTGCAGTGACCGAATTCAGTGTACAATCAGATCAACAAAAGGTCCATGTGAAACATAATGAAAGTAAAACAGGGAACACTTTGTCTGCCATCTTGCAAAAATGCAATCACACATGGGACATTCGGTTCAGGTGCTTTCCCTATTTTAATCAGTCAAAATGTCATTGTAATCAAATAGCCTGACTGTTAGATCATAACATGTATTAGCTAAATATATGACATTTTGATTCAGGTGCTTTCAAAAATAAGCCTGGTTCTAGAGATCCGTTCATCTGATCCGATCAGATCAAAAAGTCTTATGGATAGATACTGGTGTGTATGAACGTTTCTTAAAAATTGCCGGCTAGTTATTCAAAATGGAACAGACAGTTATCAAAAGAAGAACAATACCAGAATTGATAGAGATTTCAAAATTCATTACAGAAACTCTACTATAACGTGACGAGCTTTGCAGGGTGGTGTTAAAGTCAAGTAAAGAGCAGTCATTTTAGATTACCGTAACTAGTGACATAGTCCAGGATAATGGTGCAAAATATTGGAACTATTGTGCATTTTGGGTTCAAAGCATGAAAATTGGTAGAAAGGTAGAGTTGTATTTGCTGAATAATCCTGGATATGGGGCCAATTGATTTTTTCAAGATGGCCGCCAATGTGTTAAAATATAGTTATTTTGCAGCTATTTATCATTCCAGGATGCTAATTTCATACTTATCCCTTTACAATTAGGCTAAATAATAGTAATTTGACCAAATGGTAAAGGTGCTGTGAAATAAATATTCAAAATGGCTGCCTTATTCAAAATGGCTGCCATATTACTAGCGAAATACTAGTACTAAATGAGCAAATTCTGATTTCTTTCGGATGTCAGTAGTACTTGACAACTTCTTGCTTTTGCTGTCTTGCTGAACCTTTATACTGTAATACAAGTAGTAATAAAGTGTTTATCATAAAAACCTAAATAATTTAATTCCAACATGGCCGCTAAATTAAACATGGCTGGAAAATTAAGTTGGGGAGCCAACGACTTTCGTATGTTTTGTGGGTTCTTTGCAACCATTTCTATCTCATGGATGCTTATGCAAATCATTAATGGAAGTACCAGTCCAAATGATTGCTATAAAGAGTGAGGGCAAGGGCCTCATGAATAAATCACAAGGTCATTTTGTTCTAACGCCAGCGAGCATAAAAGCAAATGTCGCACAGTGTCAATTTACACGGCCTTTCACCTACACTTGCACATCGTGATTTTTGCACTGCCCTGTCGCTACGCTGGCGTTAGAACAGAATGACCTCATGATTAATTCATAAGGCCTTTGCCTTTGCTCTGGAAATTTAGCACTCTTAGGCTTGCCATGTTTTGATACAGGCTGGTAATATAACAGTCACAATGTAAAATGAACTGTACAATGTAGATGTCTACCGCTAGAAAGAGCTACTTATTAGGCGACTTCTTAGTTGCACTCACAGTCCCCATGGCACACGCAAAGGTGAGTGGTCTCGCGAAACGCGAAATCTTCTATTTATAAACAAACGAACATCTGCATGCACGCAACACGATGGTATTTGTAAGTAAATGGAGAGCTATTGGCATATTTTGTCATTTTATGGCCCAATTGTTCCCCCTGCGATATTTGCGCTTCTATTTTAACACACAATGATCATGAAATGCGTGCGGGCGATCGACCCGAAACACACATTCAAACACGCATGGCCTAATCAATTTCGTTTACGAACTCGTAATATTCATCGTTTTTGTTAACGAAATCATAACAGAATTTGCAAAATTGTAAGAGCAAGTTACAAAATCGAAGTCCTACACGAAATTAAACTACTAAAGTATTTCACAAAATTCAAAAAGCTTGTAAAATTTTGTGCACGGAATTGTAATACTTAATCAATTTTGTACACACAAGTGTACGGTTTTGTCAATTTCGTCCATTAAATTGGAATCCACAGAATTGTTAAAGATATCGATCTCGTCCACAACATCGGTAAGTTTATCAATTCTGTCCAATTTTCGTTGACAAAATAACAAACTTGCACACAAAAGTGAAAACCTTATACCATTCTGTACACGAAATTCAAAATTATGCACACAGAACTCAAACAACAGGCTTTATTGAGTTGTGTGAAACTGATTGGATTTCGTGATTTTCTTTTCCAACTTTGTCCACAGAATCGAATAAAGGTTATAATTTTGTGAAAACTTGTTCGATTCTGTGAATTGTGTTTTAGAATTTCGTGTACAAAACTGATAAATTGATTTGCAATTTTGTTGACAGAATCGATATGGATTCTGTGCAGAAACCTAGGTTATTTTTTATTTTTCATTTTTTTTTTTTCAATTTCGTGGACAAAATCGGTAGACTTACAGAATTTTGGGAACAAAATAAGCAGGATTAAACGATTTTGTTGACAAAATTGATAGCTTTACTCGGTTTTGTGGACGTAATTGATAAACTTGTGATTCTGTGAGAATTGATATACTTAACAATTCTGTGGACAAAATTGTTGGAGTTTACGGATTTCGTCCATGAAATGAATTAAGATAATCACAAAATTGATTTTACACTTTGCACCCCATACCTAATAGTCTCACCGATAAGGATGGAGAACATTCTCCGTCCGCATCCGAGAGAATGCTAAACACAACGATATATATGACTTTATGTGCAATGTTATCCGAGAGAATGCTTAACAAACTCAAGTTTCACTCAAGCAAGAAGCACGAGTGCCCCATCTTGTTGCTATTCAATACTATTGTCAATGCGCGTGTATATGCTAACAAGAAAAAAATATCTGAATTAGAGAATGATCTTGACGAACTGCAGCAATATGGTCGTCGAAATGCAGTGCGTATATGGTCCAAAGACGCGGAAACTGAAGGAGAAAGCACGGATGAGATTGTCCTCGGACATATCAAAAGTCTTGGTGTCAAAATTGACCGTTTTGAGATTGGTCGTACCCATAGAGTGGGTAAAAAGAGAGAAGGCAAACCCCGTGCGATTATTGTAAAGTTTATATCTTACCGTGCCAGGGAGAGGGTGTACCTTAATAGAAAGAAAAACAAAAACATTTTTATTTCGGAGGATCTAACAAGAAAGAGAGCCCATATTATGTATATTGCCCGTGGACTCAAACGCGACAGACGTATTCATTCTTGCTGGAGCAAAGATGGTCGTCTCTACATACGCGAAAACAATCCGTGGAGCCAGGACAGACAGAATAGCCCTCCAGGTCCAATCGTGCAAATACACAATACGGAGGACCTTGATCGCTTTTTTGACCCCTGAATCGTGTGAATAATGAAATGTCTTGTCAGTCAACATTCAACAAACAGTATCACTTTCCTGCCATGATCTTGCTTCATTATTCTCAATTGCAATTTTGTTGCGCGGCTGGTCTTAATTATGCTACACGTCATTTTTGGGGGCGAAGTTTTGTTGCATTTCAATCTACAGCGTGCATGTGCAGAGTGTACATATTTCAAATGTTGATTACATAACCTGGAAAAATTACCTGAACTGGACAGAAACTTACCATGTCATAGGTTTGTAATGAAGACAAACACAAAACATTTCTCTCTATTCTGACAAACCTGCCAGTTTGACTTAATCTGCAAGTTTGTATTTAGCGCGGTGTTGTTTCGCGCGTGCATTGCTACACACATGTTTGTATGCGATTTGTTCCACATTCTTGTTTCTGACCCCTGAGCTTCCCCTTTGTTAAATATATTATTTTTTTCCAGCTCGGGTCAAACTGATTGCATTTGATGGTACGATACAAGTGGGTCTGGCGTTATTCACTTTTGTATTCTACCTAGTGCAGTACTACAATTTAAATATTCACTGTTATTACTAGCCCCAGAGAATTTGTGAGGCACAGTACCATATACATGCTGACCAGTTAGTTAGGTTCAATTTATTACTAAAATGAATTCTCTACTACACGGAGATCGGAGCATGGTTAGGCAGAATATATGTGCCTCACGATACATACTATTACATATAATTGAATTTCACCTGGTACGTATCATTTGAAATTCTCACTCATCTTTTTTCCTGGTGCATTACTGATTTGTGTGTTATCGGTATATGAATTATTGTCATTCTTTATGGAATCTGGTATTGTTGTAAAAATGAATATCATAATTTCCAGTTAAATCTAATTATTGTATAAAATGAAATCCTCTTCGTAAGTCTCTACTTTTTTTGAACAATTTTGTATTTAATCTTTTTGTATTCATGTTCATGTTCATGTTCCCGGAAAGTACTCAATTATTCTTACTACAGAAAGCAAAAATCAAATACGTGTCCAACAGTAAAATAACCCAAGTTGTTTATGCAGGAATTTGTTCCTCAGAGATAATAGATGGGTTGTAATTATGCTCAGCACCGGGCAGCTATTGGTATTTTCAACTTGCGAAGAGACATATTTAAGACAGAAGTTTGTTTGTCTTTAAGTGATAATTTGAAGGTGCCCCTGTGCCTTATCTTTTTAATTTCTTTATTGTTCATGTTAAATGTTTTCCAATGCTTACGTCACATTTGCATATCTGTAACTAAGCACCTCCTGACTGCATCCGATGTCCATCCAAATCCTGGACCATCTGATACAAAAACAACTTAAATTAGGCCATGCCAACATTAGAAGTATAAAAAGTGATGGAAAGTTAGACGATCTTCAATTACTAATGCAAAATGAGGATATTGATATCTTGGGGATATCCGAAACATGGCTTGATAGTAGTTTTCCTAACGATCTTCTCTCACTAGACGGTTACCAACCCCCTCTTCCGAAAGACAGGGCATCGGGTGCAGGTGGAGGTGTCATGCTGTATGTGCGGGATTCACTTCCTTTTACTCATTGCAAGGAGTATGAACATGACAATGTTGAAAGTTTATGGATAAAAGTTCAAACGCGACGAGGCAGTATCCTTATCGGCACCTTTTACCGTCCGCCAGGCCAAACAGCAGAGTGCCGTGATCATTTCTTAGACACTCTTTCGATTTCGATTTCTCTCGCACTGGAAAGCAACCCTTTTGTCCTTATCATACTCGGTGACTTTAACGATAGATGTAGAGACTGGGAGTCGGATCATACTGACAGCGAGCTGGGCACAAAACTCTTTAATATCATCTCCCAAAATTATCTTTTCCAACTCATCAATGAACCCACGAGATCCACTGAATACACTGAAAGTCTATTAGATTTACTTATTACGGACTCTCCCGGTCTTATCATCAACAGCGGAACGTTACCCCCAGTCTCTTCATCCGACCATTCTGTGTTATATACTGTACCCTTACTTTAACTGTAATGCGCAATCGTCCATTTAAACGCACCATATGGGACTTCAAAAATGCAAATTTCGAAGGGCTAAATTTTTCACTGTTGTATGCTCCGTGGGATACTGGCTTTAGTGTTTTTGATAGCATTGATGATATTGCAACCTATTGGACTGATCTGCTCCTCAGCATTACCAAAGATTATATTCCAAGCAAAGAAATCTTTGTGAGACCAAAAGACAAACCCTGGATGGATTCATTTATTAAAAGAATGAGGAGAAAACGGGATCGTGCATGGAGGCGCTACAAACGAACTAAATACGATGTACATTATCAAATCTATAAGAAATTTCGTAACATAACTGCAAACTCTAATAAATCTGCTATCCAGTCTTATTTCTCAAAACTGAGAGATGATCTAGATAACAAAAATTTAAACCCCAAAAAATGGTGGAGCCTGACCAAATCCATACTGGGTTGCAAGATCCATCAAAATATACCGCCTTTAATTGAAAATGAAAATGTTATATCAAATAATATAGAGAAAGCCGAAATTTTTAATGAGTACTTAGCCAGTCAGAGCAAGCTTGAAGCTGATGATACCTTTACTCTACCTACTTTCGAATATCATACTAATGAGAGGCTCAAAACGTTTATATTCACTGAAGAAGAGGTTAAAAAAGTTCTGCTCTCCCTCAAAACAAGCTCTGCAACTGGTCCCGATAACATTGGTAATTTCCTTTTAAAAAATGTGGCAACTGGTATCAGCTACCCACTGCTTAAGCTATTCAATCTTTCAATGCAGTCATCTTCATTTCCCGACTGCTGGAAAAAGTCAAATTTATGTCCAGTGTTCAAAAAGTCCGACCGACAAAGCAAAACTAACTACCGTCCAATTTCCTTGCTATGCAATGTGTCCAAAGTATTGGAACGTCTCGTGTTTAATAGATTTTATGAATACTTAGTTAGTCAAGGCCTATTAACGTCCAAAAACTCAGGATTCAAACAAGATGACTCGACTATAAATCAGCTAATAAGCATACTGCACAATATTTACAACGGTTTAGAAAACCACAACGAAGCTCGAATAGTTTTTGTAGATGTCTCCAAGGCCTTTGACCGTGTTTGGCACGAGGGACTATTGTTCAAACTACGCCCATTGCGTTTTGAAGCATCATTGGTACGTTGGGTACGTAGTTATCTCTCAAATCGTCGGCAACGAGTGGTCATCCAGGGCCACTGCTCACAATGGCTCCCCGTGGAAGCCGGAGTTCCCCAAGGATCTATTCTTGGACCCCTTTTATTTCTTGTATTTGTAAATGACATTGTAGATAACATATCATGTGATATAACATTGTTTGCCAACGATACTAGCATCAGTGAAATTGTAAAAAATCCCACCATCTCAGCGAACCGCATGAACGGTGATTTGAGAAAAGTTGACCAGTGGGGTCATCTTTGGCACGTCTTATTTTATGCATTGAAATCTCTTTCTCTAATATTTTCGACAAAACGCGACAAATATGAGCACCCTCCATTACTTCTGGGTGATCAAGTCATACCGGAAACAACCAGCCACACTCACCTGGGGATAACTCTATCTTCAAATTTAACGTGGAATGCACATATTGAGAGAATTGTAGATAAAGCCAGTAAACGTCTTGCTGTCTTGAAGAGACTGAAATTCAAACTATCTAGAAATACCTTATGCAAACTATATCTCACTATGGTGCGTCCGATACTTGAATATGGGTGTGTGCTTTTTGATAATTGCAGCAAAGGACTCTCGGACCTTCTTGAGTCCGTGCAATATGAAGCGGCCAGAATCTGCACGGGCGCTCGCCGCCACACCTTGCATGACCGTCTACTCTCTGAATTAGGGTGGCAAACTCTAGCAGACCGGCGTAAATATTTCAAACTAGTTGCTTTCTTCAAAATGTACCACGGATTGTGCCCCGAATATTTATCAAGTATAGTACCCTTAAAACCAGCCGATACCAGTGGTCGTAGTCTTAGAACACCGCAGTATTTGAGACAGGTCAAATTTCGTACAAAACGGTTTGGTGAATCATTCTTGCCTTCAGTAATTAAATCGTGGAACGACCTACCGGACGACATACGTAGCTCTATTTCTCTATCAAAATTCAAATTAACCCTCAAACAAACTTTGTTGGCCATTGATAATGTCCCCCCATACTACGCTCATGGTGACCGTTTTGCCAATATTTGCCAAACCCAGTTACGTCTACGTCACTCAGGTCTACACGCACATCTCTTCAAAATAAACGTTATAGCCTCTTCATCGTGTGATTGTGGTCATCCCGTCGAAGATATTATTCATTTCTTTCTCTTTTGTCCACTACATGCTGCCCCCCCCCCCAGGGATGAGAATGATCCGAGTGCATTTTGGCTACTCCAGGATCAATTTGGCAACCTTCTATACCCCACCGCTGGAATTTAACAGTTTTGAAGAAATTAGACCAAACTGAGAACATTCTGTTTTGTGGGAGAAGCGCAATTTTGGCTGAAAGTTGCCAAATGGCAACCAATTCTCATCCCTGCCCCCCGTTTAAACCTGTTGAAGGAAATTAGAGATATTGTCGCACCAGGGGTTCACTCAAGCTTAATGGTCCATGTAGCTAGTGAACGCTTGGTGGAAATTCTGTTATATGGCAACACAGACTTTACACTTGAAGTTAACCAACAAATTTTTTTCAAGTGTACAAAAATTCATAATCAATACTCGGAGGTTTCACTTTAAAGGTCTGGTGTGTCATATGTTGCTGAAACTAATTTGAATCGTTAATAGATCGGTTATTTGTACATTTTATGTGCGGTATAAACTTGACGATGTATGCTTTATTGTGATATATAGGACTGTAATGCTTTCCGTTTAACATATATCTTTCATTGTACTTGTCCTGTGCGTCTTGTACATAGACCATGTGTTGCGTTGTATGTCTGGAGAGCCTCCAGATTAGTAATTTTGTACTACCTAGGCAATCCAGGTAAAATAAATATGTTTATAATAAGCTCTTTTTCTTGCCAGCATCTGGTCATGTCGTACCAACTGCTTAGGTTTACAATTGGCCTAAAAAGTTTATGCCCTATTCATAATGCATGACCAAGGTAATGGCATTTAATTTGTTGGCACATTTAATTATATTATAATTTAACTGAATGAATCGTAGCTTGCCCGTCAACGACTGTGACAAACAACCCCGGGACAAGAAACTTGCTACCACCCCACTTTGCCGCAGTGTTGGAGCAGTGATGGTGGGACAGTCCGGCTGGTCGTATTTATTTGGTATTTCCTGGCTTTTTGGCACAGCCACCAGGAGTATAGGCACTTTTGGTGACGATAATTCTGACAGTACTTTGATAAAGACAAAGGTTGGTAGTTTTAAATATTTATCGACTTCTCAAAATGTATGACGAATGGTTAAGAAATATTATTGCCCATTTCTTGTTTCTCTTGCAACCCATTACGGTTTCTGAATGTTGTAACGTGAAATGATTTATAAAAGTGCACGTAGGTCAGTATTTTTCTGCTTATGCGACGGCAGCTTTCATATATTTTCATTGGCAGGCAGGTTCTATCAATAGGGCGTCTCAAATTTAATTCAAAGTACCCCTCGTAATTTTTATGGCCGCAACCTTGGATGAGGGTGGGGTTTTTAGATTTACTCTTGTCCGTCCGTCTCGCCGATAAAATTGTGTCGTGCATATCTCCAATAGTATTTTACAAACAGTCATAAAACTTTATAATATTAAGTTTCGTGACTGTGTGTAATTCATGTAGGTTAATAGGCCTATCCGTAATTAACCTGCACAAAATAATGTAAGTTCCAAATTGTTACTGTAAACCCAGTGTTTAACGTCCGAAGAAAGGCGTTGGTAACTTCTCTTATTTCTTATCATTTTTTTAACACAAAAATATGCCAAAACTCCCATGCCTTCGCAGGTATCTATCTTTGTAGACAGCAGTCAATCTGTTCATTTGTATTTTAATTGATAAAACTTGTAATTAATCCATTATTAAAATGGTATTGCTATATCTGTGTATGTTGACTGTTTATCAAGGTGCACTCAGAATTCAAAACTTGTGTTCTTGCATTTGTTTGTGCATAAGAATACACGTCTTTGTTCCCATTGTAACCACCCTAACCCCCTGTCGCGCTTTATCTACAAGATATTGTCAGGACATTATCTAGGATATGGGACATTTGAGAACAAAAGCATTCCACATTGAACCACTATAAGATCTTAGTGTCTGTAGGTGTTGTATGCGCTGTGCGTTCGTGCATTGATTGCCTTTTCCCTTCAGCTCTCTGTTACTATTGTTTTGTTGTAACAAGCGCCCCCTGCTGTGCCCAGGTGATTGACGTCAATGTGTAAAAGGGAAAGGAACATCCACTTAAACATGTTTGAACAAAACAATGTCCTAGTTACCTAAGGCCTAACAGAAATATATGCCTAGTTCCGGTAACCCGACCGACCATACTTAATTCAAAATTTGGACCCAAAATAAATTTTATGAAACATCAAAAAAAAAAAAAAAAAAAAAGTGTCAAGCCACCCTTACCTTATATTGATCAACCCTGGCTGAAAGATTTTATCGAAAAAGTGACCGTCGTATGCCGTTATTTTGCAATTAAGTCAACTGTCAACTCAAACTCGGCATTTTATTTCAACTTGTCTGGAGAGTTAACTTGGTCCGGGGAAACAGCATAGCTGCATAGCCCCGGTTGTTTGGTGATCGTTATCGTAATAGTTGATTAATTTGCTAGGTTCCAGGTGTCCCTTCTCTGGGTGACCAGGAAAAACGGTCTTAAAGAACATTTAACACATGACTTACTATCTTAACTTTAATTTGCCCGCTCGGTCGTGTCTGAAGCAATTGTCATGGTTAGTTACATAGTTATCCAAATGCGACAGCATGCCCTAGCAATAACAATTATGCACTTTGGTACCACTTGCGGCAAGTACCATTTTAAACGTGTACAAGGCATTGCGGGAAAAAGCAGTGCCTAACCACCACCAAAAGAAGAACGAAAGAGTGAGGGAGAGAAAAAAATGTTCACATCGATCCCGAAAGCAAAGCTTTAATCTCAAAACCAAAGCCTGAAAATGTATGCGTTATAAATATCTAAAAAATCGCGGGACATTTCGAAATTGTACATTTTGCGCGGCGTTGTTCTGAAATATTTGTAAAATATATGTTTTTCGTTTCATGTATTATAACTCCCCCCCCCCCCAAGATCGTCCAAATACTATCCTAATTTATTGCAAATCATTGGGTGCGGAATCCACAATTTTCACAATTTTCAAAAATGGCAGCCATTGTGGGGTAGTCCCGATTCGATAATTTGAAGAGGTAGTATCCAAAACATATGTATGATAAGTGTTAATGGAATGTCAATTTGTCGAATGAATGTAATTAACACTATATAATGGGACTTTTCCCGAGAGAGCATTACCTAAATTGTAAGTACAACGCCATACAAAATAGTAGTCGTAGGCAGCGATGGACCTCGAAGAATGGGGATTTGGTATCAGACACTGAAGTTGCCCCCAGGCTATGAATAAAGTAGCACCAGTAGTCGGAACTGCCAGGCCCCCCCCCCCCCCCCCCCCCCGTGGACCGAAAGATGGAGCTTAGGGGAGAAGGTTGCCCCGATAGTGGATACAGGTCTGAAAGTACCGACGGGTTTTTATATAAGTGGTAACGAAACTCCTTTTGGTAACAGTTCAGGCGATAAATTAATATGCCTGTATGCTTGGGTGCTATATTCTCAGAACCAGAAAAATACAATTGTGTGCTCGCGTGCAACTTATTTTTAAGCAAAGACCACAAAGGTGACTTCGTTGTTGAAAAAATCCCATTTATGCTATCTCTCTATTTGCTTTTTCCCTCATTCCCGTACAATAAGCAGCACAGCTATTTATTCAAACACAATTAAACCACCATATGGACTCCTATTTACAACATCACAACTCCTGTTGTGTTTGTTGTTGCAAACATATTCACTACGGAGTCCCACAATAACATGGAAGAAAGTCACTGTCCCAAACACTTCGACCAAAACTAAAATGTATTTGATGGTGCGTTGTTGACAGTGAACATATATATTCAATTGAAACTCTCACTCTAGTTTTACCGTCAAACGTTATTCAGTACACATGCTCGTCTGGATAGTTAGCAAGGAGTAAGAATATACTAGTTAGTGGGGAAAAATGAATGTGAGAAAAAGTACAGTCAATCTTTACAGCATGTAGCACATTTGAATCACTGTCCTTGAACTTCATTTATGGCATGTCGTAAGCTGGGCATGTACTTCAACCATACATACATAGATACATGGGTGCATACATGCATACCAACATACATACGCACAAACGTACATACGCACGTGCATACATAAATACAAAACACTCTCATACTGAGAAAGCCAAACCCAATGTGGGGAATTTCTTTTAGCAAATGTCTTTGAACATATCTCTTCTTTGAATATCTGACTCGACCATTGACATGCATCCGCGCCTTTAATTCTTATTAGCAAAAAGGTTAAGCTCAATTGCAAATTTGAAGTCACGCCATACTGGCACTCAGAGCCAGAGAACATTCTTACACGTTAGGTTTAATGACGTAGATCGTCTGATTTATACATTCACTTTGGTTTCCTCATATAACTCTTGCATTTCCTGGCACAACACTTGTAGCTGCGAGTAAACGATTATGGGAAACGATTTGTCATTTGCAGCTAGGTTTAATTTATAAGTCAAATAATCATGCACGTGGCCTTTCAATAGTGTTATATGGCGGCTTAGCTAGCCTCAGAAATAAAAAAAGAAAGTATGACCAACATGCTTCACAAGAGCTGACAAAGCGTAACCAATGTAAATTGTCTGTCAAGCAGTGTGATGATAGTACAGGTTATTAATATACTGAACCCCAATGAAAAGTATCCACATGCCAATTTTGAAGTATTTTATTGTTTATACTTGAAACATTTCATACCTAGACGTGCTTAGAACTTAACAAAGCATTCACTTTTCTGGCGTAAAAATAATGTCACGCTCTACCGACATTAACGTCACTTACAGGCAAAAAATGTCATTAACTGCCCTAATTGAAAGTCACACAAATTTTTCTGTTCAATATGGGATGTGGCCACCTCGAGCATCAACACATGCTATACATCTGCGGCGCATACTGCTGACCAGGGTTTGAATTCTGTGTTGGGGAACATTATTCCATTCTTCCTGCAGAGCTTGGATCAGCTGGTTTCGGGTAGTAGGCCTAGGTGTCCTCCGTTGAATACCTTGGCCTAACTGATCCCACAAATGTTCAATAGGGCTCAGATCGGGTGAGAACGCTGGCCATTCCATGACATTGATGTTGTTCTCATTGAGAAAGTTCATTGTTAATCTTGCAGAGTGTGCACGTGCATTGTCCTGCTGAAAGATCGCGAGATCTTGATGCTGCTCCATAAATGGGACCATGTGCGGCTCCAGCACATCATCAATGTACCGCCTAGCATTGAGGATCCCTTGAATGACCACTAGGGGTGTCCGGTAGCGGTTGCTGATGCCTGCCCACACCATGACAGAGGGTCCACCCCATCGATCTGCCTGACGGACACAGGCATCTGCATATCTCTCCCCAGTCCGGCGCCACACACGTTCTCTGCCATCTGCTCTGCTGACACAAAAACGGGACTCGTCAGTAAAAAGGACGGTATTCCACTGCTGGCGAGTCCACCTGGAGTGTGCTCTACACCACTGCAGTCGTCTTTCTCTTCTGGGTTGGGTCAGCAGGTTACCCCTGTAAGGTCTTCTGGCTGTTAGGCCACTGCTCCTCAGTCGCCTCTCCACAGTAGAACTACTGACAGGACGGTGATTCACCCCTTGAGTCTCACGGGCTGTTTGGGCTGCTGTACGGAAACGGTCTCGCAGGTGCATCAGCCGGATGTGACGGTCTTGGCCAGGTGTTGTCACTCTTTCTCGGCCAGGCCTAGGCCGATCATCTACGGATCCAGTTTCTTGTTGCCGTTCAATTAGTCGTTGGATGGTGCGCCGAGTACACCCCATTCTTTGTGCGATTTGAGTGATTGGGACTCCACCCTCTGCAAGCCCCAAAGCATGGTGTCTTTGACCTTGGCTCAGACGCGGCATGATCGCCTCAACACACCTGAGACCACTGGCTTTTTTCTTGGCTGAACATCCCTTTTTAAAGCCACTGAAAACATCAGGTCATTTTAGACATCCAATAGGAGTGGTGGTCAGAAGCCATATTCGGTGCACAAAAGTCACATGCATTATGTAACAACCCAGCAAAAGTTAAAAAGTTGTCCTGAATGACCCTGATGTAGGCTCCAAACCATGCATATATGCACACACAGTACTTAGTAACTTACAAAATCAATGTGTTAATTTTTTTATGTGGATACTTTTCATTGGGGTTCAGTATAGCATCACATAATACTAAGGCGGATGTCCTAATTGATGAGGAACACAACCTGAACAGAGCCCACTTGGCAGAAGAAATATGGTCAAGAGGTCGCTGGTGGTTTCGTCAAATGGCGAACCGTAACTGCTGCTTGATATGTCTGATGTTAGCCCCATTTAGACATTTGGCTATTCCTGTGTACCTGGATTGATAGACAATAAGCTGGCACATCACATAAAATGGCACTTACAGGGTGTGCAAAACAGAAAAAAAATCATATTTATACATATCATGATCAACAAATTAACCGCTTTTTGGGGTGAAATCAGCACATTTCACATAAAATACTTTGCTATTTTGAACTCAAAACTAAACTCGGTTTATTGCACTTTTGTGTCCTTTTTCGTCTCTATCCAGTTCGTATACCAACTGTTTGTGTCGTCCTTTCGGCTTTGTCATCGTTAGCACCATTAAAATATGAGTAGTAATTATTATTATCTTATGACCTTTATTCTTGTTAAAATTATCATCACCATTATTCTTTATATTTTTAGAAGGTACCCAGCTTTTCTTTCTTTCTTTCTTTCTTTCTTTCTTTCTTTCTTTCTTTCTTTCTTTCTTTCTTTCTTTCTTTCTTTCTTTCTTTCTTTCTTTCTTTCTTTCTTTCTTTCTTTCTTTCTTTCTTTCTTTCTTTCTTTCTTTCTTTCTTTCTTTCTTTCTTTCTTTCTTTCTTTCTTTCTTTCTTTCTTTCTTTCTTTCTGAGAGTACATGAAAGAGGTCTATCGCTTAAAACAGAGGACCGTTAGACCCCATAACCTCCATTTATTTCACCACTTATAGTGATGCCAAAGTTTGACTCTTGGGTGGCAGCGCGCACAACGGGTGCCTATCTGACATTCATAACCGTATTGCAATACAGGACATAAAGAGCTAAGTTTAGGCTTGAATTAGGCATAGCACAACTGTGCCTTATCGCCACATATGATGAAAGTTCTCCTATCGAGATGAAAGTTTCATTCCAAACGTGACAAACTGCTTCACATGACGAACAAAATCTCTGGCAATTGTTTCTGTAAGAACGGGGTTTCACGTTAAACCCGCTTATTGAATTGACCCTTGTAAAAAAAAGTATAGACCCATATCTTTCACATGGATTGCGAAACAGGCCATGGTATTCAATTGACCGTTGTGAAAGACACATGTGGTCGTATTGTCAAACAAACAGGTGCGGATCCAGGAATTGTCAAGGGGGGGAGCTGAACATAGCAAGTAAGGCCGGGGGTCCAGGGGCCGCCCAGGACCCTGGCGGGTCCAGGGCAGAGCCCTGGCGGGGGGTTAAGGGGGGCGGATCCCCCTGAAGCTCCAGGGTGTTAATGCATTTAAAGGGGCATAAACTGCTTTTTTCTGTCAATAAAATACAGTGGCTCCCCTCTTACAAGGCACCCAAAATGCAGCCTAAAAGTGGCCTTGTAAGAGGGGTGGCCCCTTCTGGAGGGGGAATATATTAATAAAATGTTACACTTTCTGTATAAGAATGGTGACTTTTCAAGAGGAGTGGCCTCTGGTGAGAGGGGCCTTATACAGGGGACCACTGTAAGAGATATGATGTCTGGTTTGTCTTCAAATGAATTTGAGTCCATAAAAAACAAGGAGGACACATGAAGTGACCAACATTTATGAACATGTGTAACTATAAAACATTGAAGCCTGCAGCTGTACACTGGAATAATTTTACAATTAGATCACAATTTAGGCAGCACCACACAACTACTTGAATGACAAAAAAGCAATAAATCAAATAACTAATAAAACTACAAAATTAGAGGAATGTTTTGAACTATATTCATAATGCCACAATATATGTTTTAGAGCTTGATTTCACAAATCAGCTAAAGTAAATATTATACATAATCTCAGTACAAATTGTCAATCAGCACCATCTGATGACTTAATATTTAAAATGATCTGTCTGAAATCAGAATAGTCCGAGTTGCACTGAGTAAGACACAAATCCACAATGTGGATGAGGATTTACAAATCACTTATCACATTCAGTCAGTACCACTGAAGATACATCTAAATACTTCTAACCATTAACTAACCATAAAACTAAGCCTCTGAAAAATTACTTCAATTGGTCTAAGGAAGTCAAAATATATTACTATGCTACAAATCCACAATACAGGATATGATTAACCATGAACAATTTAAACTAATTCCTCTCAGAGGAATGTCTCCAAAATCACAAGTTTTAGAAAAACATATGTGCTTTTTGAATTCACAAATGTGTAAAAAGTATAAATCTTCAGTCAGCAGCAAAAGTAATACCTAGTAGTCATGAAATCATTTATCTATCACCTTGCTTATTAGAGGAAACTAGAGTGAGGTAACTCTGCTGAAAGAACCAATACAAACTGCAGATACGTATATCCATCGTGCAGTTCTGTTTGCCGCTTCATTTAGTTACTTATCTCCAAAAACACTGTCAAAACAGTTGTAAGAAATAATGTCTCTCTATCTATTTATTGGACGCACATGTAAATTCCCAACTTTAAATGGCAAACTTTCCCGAACTTATGACGTCAAACCGGAAATTTACAATGCATGGCGGGAAGTAAAATAGCCTGGCTCCTTGCAATTCGCTCCTCTGGCTTATGCATTCACGTTGGGAACCAGTCTTCCTGCACCCGACGGAGGGCGCTGCAGTATTTGTTGTTGTTTTTGTTCCTGTCAGCCTGAGGATCTTTGACACCTTGTTGATTAATCGACTCTGTGTCTTTGAAATTTGGTGATTCGGAAAGCTCGGACCAAAGATGTAATGGGTAACCCCCCTATACTTTCTCGTGTGACCGGAGATGAGCAACAATTTTTGGAGGCGCCAGAATTTTTTTTTTTCCTTTTAATGTTTTTTTTTTTTTTAATTTTTTTTTTTTAGCAGCGGGAAGGAGGGGGGGGGGAGCGCGCACTCCCGGCGCTCCCCCCCCCCCTAAATCCGCGCCTGAACAAACACTACCACATGTGAGCTAATCTTTAAATTGGCACAGTAACTATAAAGACCTTACATCCTCAACTTTTACATTAACATGTAGCGCGCTCTATATTTTGAACACAATATTTTATCATATATGCACGATGATCCTGCATCTGGTAAAGGGTTGGTGAGACTTGGTTACCCCTCGGGACAGCACTGTACGTGACTCAGTTTGTATAAATGTCATAATCATATGCAATGACAACATTTTACACTCAATGCCAGGAACGTGACGATACCAAATAGAAGTTCAACAATTACTTCGGTTCTCTTTTTGGATGTGTTGTTGCCGAAGCATTGGCCTGTATTTTTAACCTGAAATTCAAACAAAAAAATATCTGTTTATTGAATTCGTTACTAGGCACAGCGATTTATTGCAAACCAGTCGTAAACATGTCTTCAGTGGCGCCATGTAGCTAAACTCCAGCTACGGATAAATAAGCAGTGACCCAAAGATGCTGAGGAAGAAGACAGACCCCTGGTAGATTTGACGACATATGCTCCTGATTTTATGAATGGTTTTGGCAAAATTGATCTAGTTCTATTTCTAATATTTTATAAGCTTTTAGCTATGTTGTGAGGTTTTTATTGCGATGTTAAAGTTTCAAATACGAGGCTTGTGTGACCCAGAATAATTACTGCAACATCCCCGGTGACAATACCAGATATATTTTCGAATAATTATCGTATGGTGGTGATTAAAACACACACACACAGACCTACCATACAATTATCTTCTTTATTTAGGTAAATAAAAAGTGGGTCATACAAATACTAATTTTATAATAAAATTGATTTTCAAGGGTCAGGAAGGAATGTTTACGCAGTGGCTACTGTTCGGATCGTTTTACTTGAAATGACCTCTTGAATTAGCCGATAGCAATAAAACCATCCCCTGTGAGATCAAGCGCCTACAGTACACATCTGTCCACAAAATGAACGTATCCACAGTGGTCAAAGCCCCAATGGCCAAGTCGTCCTAAGAATAACCGTGTATTTGTTCAATTTATTTGGTAAGAAGAATTCTGGAACCTCAGAACACACCCTCTGCATAAAAAATATAATTACTCTTAGTCACATCTGCCTGGTCACGCAATCTGAAGTTGCGTCTTTACATTTCCATTTGGTTCTATACGTGTCTTTTAAATGCAACGGGACTGTGGCAGTCAATCTGGCAATTTGGTAAATATTGAAAGGGGAATTAATCATGAAAATATTAATACACGTTATGCATAGCTTACAATGCGGCTATATTTAAGAATTAAAAAATTCAGTGTGCATTTGAATTTATGTAAGTGGCATTTAACTTTATGAAAATAAGCTGACAACAATTGCTACGGGACCCCCCTAGGGTTTTTTTTTTTGTGCTTTGTAGATAATTAATGCACAGACTATATGGTGTCCCAAATGTTTCTGGACTTATAATAGAACTGAACGGACTGTGGTTACCATGCTGGATGAAGTTTAGATGATGTTTATGGATAATATGGCCCTTGGCAGTGGTAATGTAAATATTGTCAACAACCCGAGTCACCCCCATATTTTGGAGACTCAGCAAAAATTTGTATACTTAGGACTGGATGGTGATACTTGTGTTGCTGAGAATTCTGATGGTGGGATAATTATATTGTGTCATATTCCATCTGATTTTCTTTGTTTTGAAAGGTCAGCAATGTTGATTTATTTGGTTGAATGACCGTATGCGTTTCCCTAGTTTACCCGATATTTTGTGGGCTTTATCTACCAGGGCATGCATGTTTAATATGTAGGTCTACAGTGTGTAATTTGCACTCTGTGCACAAGGAACTAATACTGTAATGACTTTGTTTTTTCCTTCTTGTTCCAATTATGAATATTTACACACTTAAAAACCAAGCAATGCTGGTGTCCATCCATTACGGAGAAAGATGGGGCCACATATCATTAAAACGTGGGGAAATTTTGAAAATTTTTGATGGTTATTTTAAACCAATTGTAATTTTAAAATTGGATTGAAGTGGAAGACAGAAGGTATGTACATGAAGAAGTTTGTAAGTGTAGGCAAAGTTATCGGCATATAGTACAATAAACATCCCTAAGTATGAAAAGAGTGGTTTGAAAAGTTTCATGCCCCACTGCCAGTCAACGACTGTTTAACATCTCGTTCAAGTTGCCTCACTTCCACAGATGAATCTACAGGTTGACACACATTTTTATACCTTTATCAAAATAAAGTTAAATTATTACTATGCCACTGCTTTGATCACGAGACAGCCTTAGTACATCCAGTAATCGGTACTGCACTATTTTCATGATATAATGTATACCAACAGACGTAACTAAGAGTAACTATATTTTTTATGCAGAGTGTGTGTTTTGAGGTTCCAGAATTCAAAGAATTTATTTGGGAAGAAGAATTTCTTCTTCCCAAATAAACTGAACAACTCTCTCTTGTATGGATTGTTCCATGCATATGTTCTCAGGGATTCGGTTCGGCAAGAATTTGTTTCCTGCTGAAAACAGGAAGGCCTACTTCTTACGCCGTGCGAGTGTAAGTCCGGCGGAATGGGGAAATGATTGTGCATTTTGGGTTAAAAGCGTGAAATTTGGCTCAGATGTAGATTTTGACATACTTAACATTTTTGAATATGGGGCCAATTTAATTTTTCCAATATGGCCGCCATTTTCAAAATGGCCGCCGTGTGAGGTAAACATTTAAAAAAATGGTTGTAAAATACCCAGTTATTTTTAAATGATTTCATGTTGACCTGAAAGGCGTATATTTAACTATTAATATACCTTATAAAATAATAATACAGAATTTGTAACAAAATGGCCGCCATTTTCAAAATGGCCGTCATATTTATTAGATATTTCAAGTATTTTAGCTACTATTAATATTGAATACATTTAGTTATATATACAATATGCACATTATTACATTGTAGTTATTTACGTGCCTTATGAAGTGCAACAGTATATCATGCATCAATATGGCCACCATTTTCAAAATGGCCGCCGTATGAAGTATTATAATTTCAAAAAATTGGTTGTATATACTTGTTTTTTCTAATTGTTTTCATTCTTGTATAGATGATGTCTATTTAACCATTGATGCACCATGTTAAGTAAAACATATTTGTGCAGTATATCAAACTGGTCACTACTTTGAAAATGGCCGCCATATAGAAAATGATGGATGCTTGTATGTTGGAATATGACCACTTTCTAATCATTGGGGACTTAAACTATGACTTACAGAGTGGCAAATCTACAAGTTTAACTCATCTGTGCCAGGAGTACAACCTAACAAATATAGTGAAAAAAGCTACATGTTTTAAAAATCCATCTGGATCCCTCCTAGATGTCTTTTTAACATCAAACCCCAGAAATTTTATGAACACTGACGATTTTGAATGTGGTCTTAGTGATTTTCATCACCTAGTGTACACGGTCAAACGTGGTTCCTTGCCATCTTTTAAGCCAAAAACTGTCAAATATCGTAGTATGAAGCATTTTAATCTAGATAGTTACAGAAAAGACATTGAGCAAACTCCTTTTCAAGTGTGTCAAATATTTGATGATACTGACGACCAGTATTGGGCATTTTCCCATCTTTTAACAGATGTTTTTGACTCCCATGCACCATTTAAATCCGTTACGTTAAAGGAAAAAGGTGCCCCTTACATGACACAGGAATGGAAGAAAGCAATATACAAAAAGCGGATGCTCAGAAATTCCTACAATTATGACAGATCAAAATCAAAATAGTCGCTTTATACAAAGTAACGCAACTTGTGTACAAATTTGCGAAAGCAAGCTATAAAAACGTATTTCCAAGATAAAGGTACCTCTGAGGCAATCTCACAAAAATTCTGGAATACTGTAAAACCATTGCTGTTTCATAAATGCCAAGCAAATACTGATGATATAATGCTGCTAGAAAATGACAAAATAGTTCAAGATGCTACAGAGGTGTCTAATATGCTGAATGACTACTATGTAAATATCGCAAAGGATTCCGATTTTAGCCCGAATGCAAATTTTGAAAACCACTCCAGTATAAGAGCAATTAATCAAATGAATATTGGTAAGACATTTGCCTTTAGCCCTGTAAAAGCCGAAAATGTGCAGAAAATCATGTCTACACTTAATGTAAAGAAGGCAGTAGGTTTTGATCACATTGGTCATAAATTCATTAAACCTGCCGCGGACCTTCTAGCACCATCGTTTACAACTATAGTAAACCATGGTGTTCAAACCTCCTCCTTTCCACAGGATATGAAATTTGCTGAAGTGAACCCTCAGTATAAAAAGGGAAACAATCTATCAAAAATAAATTTTAGGCCTGTAAATATACTCCCTTGTCTGTGAAAAGTGATGAAAAGAATTGTATATGATCAACTTGTTCCATATTTTGATTCCATCTTCTCGAAATACCTCTCTGCCTTTACGAAAGGATACACCTGCCAATCTGTTTTAATACGCCTCATTGAAGACTGGCGCTCAGCCCTTGACCAGCGAAAATATGTAGGTGCTGTACTAATGGACCTTTCAAAGGCATTCGATGCCTTGCCCCATGGCCTGCTACTGGCCAAGTGCAGAGCTTATGGACTAAGTGAGCAAGCTGTTGCCTTCCTCCAGAGTTATCTCTCTAACCGGAAACAGAGAGTAAAGATTGGCTCAGTCCGAAGTAACTGGATGGCTGTTATAAGAGTTGTACCACAAGGATCAATACTCGGGCCCCTATTATTTAATGTGTTCCTAAACGATTTATTCCATATTGTGAAGGATTGCAAATTATATTATTCTGAGATGATAATACTATAAGCGATGTAGCCTGCGACAAAGAAAATTTATCTGCAAAGCTGAGAAACGGCTCAATGCTATCAACGAACTGGTTTTAGCTCAAACAGAATGACGGCCAAACCAAAAGAGTTTAGAAGAATTATCATCTCCCCGACTTTAGAAGACTGTTCCAACACTTATTTAGAATTACCTGGTGTGCAAATAAAATGCGACCAAAATGTGAAATTACTTGGTGTGCTAATAGATGACAATCTTTCTTTTAGCTCCCATATATCCAACGTGTGTGAGAAGGCTGCAAGACAAATAAATGCATATAGCAGAATATCACATCTTTTAGACTTTCAAACCAGGAAACAGGATTTTTACGCTTTTATCAAATCAAATTTTACATACTGTCCACTAGTATGGTGCTTGTGCTCAGAGACAGACTACAAGAGGCTTGAAAAACTTCAACTGAGAGCATTGAGATATTTGTATAGAGACTTCAAGTCTCCATACGAGGATCTATTGAAGAGAGATGGTATCCCATCTCTCAGTCTGTGCCATCTCAGCGCATTGGCTATTGAGGTTTATAAGGTCATCCATAACATGGCACCAGAGTATCTTACTGACCTGTTCAATATGAAAAGCTCAGTAGCCCATTTGAGAGGCGGTGTGACTCTCTCCCTTCCAACTTTTAATCGAATTCGTTTTGGAAAGAGATCACTTCGTTACAAAGGTGCTTATGTATGGAACCATTTGCCACAAGGAATTAGAAACACTGTGTCTCTAAAGGAATTCAAGTCACTACTCAAGATGTGGAATGGAATAGATTTTAGGTGCGTAATGTGTCGAAGTTAAATTCAGACCCATTGTTACTGTAGACCCGGGGCTGCGTCAAGCCACCCTTGGTTACAGGCTCTGGTATCCTCTTCACACATCTCTCATAAAGTACTGGTGTTTATTTAAAGTTATCAGTTTACTGAGGGTAAAAATAGTTCTGTAATAATTTAATCAATACTATTTTTGATGCTTCATAAGGATATAATCTCAACCTCCAGGTTATATTCATTATTTTAGCTATCTCGATGTTACATGGCTGTGTAGTTATATTTATATATGTGACGGCAAGGAGCCATGGCCCATGTTTTATGCTTGTTGTAAACCCGTCTTGAAATAAACTTACTTACTTACTTACTTTACTTACTTACTAATGAAAACCATATTTCATAGATATTTGAAGTAACATGATGTACATCATCAGATTATACGTCAATTAATGTATTTTGTTTTTTTCATATTCCACTTTCAGATTGTTGTAACAAGTCCTCCTGGTCCTACTAACAAAGAGCATGTTGTCCCGTCAGAAAAGAACTAGATCAGTCATAGATTAGACTGTAGTTACTATTTAAATAATGATGGTGGTGGTGCACTTATTCAACACAATGTCAAAAATATTTGAATTCCTCAACCCAGAATTGACCATCCGATGCTTTGTGAGATCTCTCCACGGGGCCAATTTCAAGCTTTACATTGAAGCACTTGATAGGCTTCTTCCTTGGTTCTCCGCTCTAGACCATCCAAACTACAGCCGCTGGCTACCAGTTCATGTACGTGACATGCTCAATCTTGATCCCTCCATTGAAGCTGAGTTCGAGAGTGGAAACTTTGTTGTCAACAAGACGCATCAAGCATTTCATCAATAGTGATAGACCAAGCCCATGAGCAGAACAACTGCATAGTAAAGGATGATGAAGGAGCTGTAGGTCTGACAGAAAACACATCACAACTTATGCGGTGGATGGTGTCAGGTCCAGAAGTGGCAAGGGTCATAGGCAAATTTGAGGAATCGCATGAGAGCATCAAACAGACGCAGAGCAATATTAAGCATCATGAACAAACAAAGACTGTACAGACAACATTCACCAAGCAAGTGGTATCTCTCTGTCATAGAGTGGAAGAAATGGGGAACCCATTCCAGGAACAAACAGGTGATATGCTAGTTCTAGACACGAGATGTCGTTGACTAACAGATTGCCTCCACAGTTGCCAACATACAAAAGCTAGGAAAGAAGCAGTACATCAACTTCGTGGAAGAGCACCTCGATAAACGGACAACTTCGCTGTTTAACCCACTGAAGAAGACCAAACTTCCACTCTTCAGCTGTCCTCAGGCCAAGAAAAGATCTGGTGACAAGCAGCAGATAACATCGATAAAGAAAACCTGTTCAATTTTTTCCCAGCTGTATGTTTCGTGTCAAGTTCGTGATGGCAACCTTGAGGAATTCTTTCGTCATGAAAACCAAAGTTACCCGCCTGCATTGTCAAAGTTTGGAGAACTGCGATCTAGAAACAAGGCAGATTTGAAGGCATGTCTTGAAGTTCATTCTCCTTCTACTCAAGAAAGTTCTCCTGATGTTGATGCTATTCTTCTGGATGGTGCAGCTATTGTCAATATGCTGAAACCTGGCCCTGCCAAGACATTTCAGGAGTACTCCCAAGTCATCTTTCTGCCTTACCTTCAGTCCCAGCTAGTAAGGGCAGAGCGATAAGATATTGCCTGGGACGAATATATTCCAGATAGTCTCAAAGCAATGACTAGACAGAAGCGTGGTAAGGGTACAAGGAGACGCGTCCAGCCAAATATGAAAATCCCAGGTAACTGGGAAGCCTTCTTGAGAATCGGTGAAAACAAAATGGAGCTCTTCAAATTCCTAGGTGAGCAATCTGTAACGATCCAATGTGAAGGAAAACAGGTGATTTCTACAGCAGGTAAACTGGTCTTGCTTAATCATGGTAGAGAGAATGTTAGTCGCCTTTCACCTTGTACACACGAAGAGGCAAATACGAGATTGCTCTTGCATGCAGCATCTGCTGCAGCAAATGGATGCCACAAAGTGATGCTGCGTACTGTTGACACTGACGTGCTAGTCCTATCCATAGCTTTATATTTTCAGTTGAGTCTTAAAGAAATTTGGTTAGCGTTTGGCACAGGGAAGAATTTCAGATACATTCCAGCTCATATTATTGCTGAAGCCTCAGGACCGGAGAAAGTTATATCCCTGCTTATGTTTCATGCATTCACGGGTTGTGACCAAACTTCGTTCTTCATGGGCAGAGGGAAGAAAACCACTTGGGAAGCATTCAAGATATGTCCCGATGCAGTAGCTGTATTTGCAGGCCTGGGAAGGGTTCCTCCTACAGAACAAGCATTGCAGGAACAAATGACAATACTCGAACGATTTGTTATAATGACATATGACCACACAAGCTCTTGCAACAGTGTTGACAATGCCCGGAGAGAACTCTTCACACAAAAGGGAGGAACTATTGAGATGATTCCACCTACGTATGCTGCACTTTATCAGCATGCAAAGCGGGCTGCTTACCAGGCAGGGCATTGCTGGGGACAAGCGTTAATATGTGCTCTGGTACTCCCAACTCCATCTCACTGGGGTTGGGTGAAAAAAGCGTCAAAGCCATTGGAACCTGTGTGGACAACCTTGCCAGAAGCATCTAAGTCCTGCCAAGAACTCCTTAAGTGCGGATGTAAAGTGGAAAGAGGAGGTACCGGACTCTGCAAGTGTGTTCGTGCTGAGATGTCTTGTACAATGTATTCGTACGTGACACGTGTCTGGGTCACAATGGCGGACAACGGGGACGGCAGGGGGTGCAGAAGCGAATATATTTGCCTGAAAATTGTGTCTTCTCCACCACGAAAAGTCCTGTTAGACTGGACAGTGGTGGAAATGAATGGTTCGTGGAAGTTTCCTGATATATTGCCGTCCCTAACACAGCCAGGTAATGATATAATTGGCCGCCAGTTAGAAATACCCCAGGCAAATGAAAGTCAAAGCGTACAGGTCAAATGTTTTTGCCATGCTCGGAAAGATATTGCGGACAGCATGGAAAATGAAATTATGCCTTGTCTTATGGTAGGAAAAGTGTGCAAAATGTTTGGCACTTATATACGCATAGATATTCATACCAAATCGCTCATCCCTCACACTGAAAGGAATGCATTTCATATGCTCATGAGTGCCAGGTCCAATACCCAAGACAAATTGTTCATTTCCAAAATAGATCCTAGTGACCCCAATAAACAATTGCCGTGTCATCATCGTTTATTCAATGACTTGGTACATCTTTTACAACAGCAAGGGACATATAGGTAAATAGCTTAGAAGCAGGAAAAAAAATGGTAAGAGCTCTGTGTGATGTTTTATTTACAGTGTCTCCCCATCTTTCAAAGTTTCAACATGAAGGTATTTTATGCCCCAGCTCTTTCAATTTGTAGTTGACAATGATTGTGATCCTTCATCAACCTACAACAATCCTACAAAAAGTAAACATGGCCCAGCACAACTGAACACCCCTAAGCTTCAGGCACAGGTGGACACTCTATACGAGTGTCTATCATTTCCTTTTATGGAATTGGACAGGTTCAGACCCATTAAACTGGCTGTCAAACAACTTGCAGAAGCAGTTTCAAACTATTTGGTTGCTTTGAAAAAAGCAAATGAGCATATGTTGGCACGAAATGCTTGTGAAACTGTTTCAGGTAAAGGTGTTGTTAAATCAATACCGGCAAATTTTCTGCGGCCAGTGGAAAGGGTCAGTAGGTACAAGGCTTTGCAAGATAGCCTTGAAAATAGTGATGTACATTCTCCAATATTTGTCAATGATTTTGCCCCCAGTGACAAGTATTGATTGGCTATCATTCCCATTCCCTGTAGAGCTCTATTGGTGCGCTGACGGTGTTCAAAAACTATGGTTTGTGTGGAGAGTTTCCCCCACAGGTGCAAAAAGAGATGTTAACAAATCCATGGAGGTTGTTGAGAAAATTGAAAAGGAACAGATGAAACCTTTTCATTCTAGGGCATTAAGAAAAAAAATTGCCGACAAATATTCACTACTACTCAAACAAAAGGGATGCAAGGCTGGGGTACTCCCTAGCATTTTAGCAGGAATGTATCAAGACCTAACTGGTGACTGTGCAGTGGCTCCAAATATTATTTCAAAGAACACTAGGAGAAGAATTCAACTGATTCTTGAATGTGAGGACCCTGATGTGGTTTTGGACATGAGGGAATTTAATTCTGGTCCACCACAAAAATATGATGCATTTTTTTTATGCCGTTCAGAATTACATCAATTTATCTGGCCTTGATGCAGCGCACGAAAGACGACATGATGATGTTGCTCGTCTAGGTGTTGCCATTTCTATCAGAGATCTAATAGATCAAGTGTCAAAAACAATTGATGCACAAAGCATTCCAGTCCCAAGAGAGTCCTAAATGCGCCTCCAGTTTTGGCCAAAGAACAAAACCCACCAGTCTGCAGTGCACTATACAGGACATTTCAATCTTAAGTACATGGTTCAAACACGGCAATTACGGGATGCCCATGAAGACTCGCACTATTGCAATGCTTTATTTAAATATCTCAAACAGTTTTCTGTTAAGTATCATGACCATTCTGTTGTTGCTTGTCTTGATGACAAGCACAATATTAAAATTGGTGCGCCCGGGACACCTGTAGCAGCAGCTGAAAGAGGGCGCCAAGTTATTGTTTCTAGCAGTGGTGCTTCTGACTTCACATCATCAGATCATGACTTCTGTAAAGCAAAGGTAGTTCCCTCAGCTGTCCTCCTTCGTCAGATCCCGGAATGTGATGAAGGTTCATTTTATCACGGTCAACTCAGTGTTACTTTGAAAGAGCAGGTATTCAGTCCCAGTTCTCCTGTCCGTCATATGGAAGAGCTTGTTCAAATTCTTGAAGATGGGAATCTTCAGCAGAAGCCAATCATAAACCTTTATACTGATGGTGGCCCAGATCACCATGTGACATTTACCAGTGTACAATTGTCCCTCCTAGCCCTGTTTGTCCACCTTGACCTTGATTGTTTAAATGCTGTACGCACGGCCCCTCATCACAGTTATAGAAACCCAGTTGAGCGCTGTATGGCCACTCTTAATTTGGGTTTACAGTTTGTTAGTTTGTCGAGAGAAAAGATGGATGAGGAAAGTGAAAAAGTAATTGCCAAAGCTTCCTCCATGGAATCCATCAGAAAAGTGGCCACAAATACCCCAGGCTTCCAGACCAAATTTCCACAAAGTTTGAATCCACCCATGCAAATTCTGGCTCAAGCCTTCTTGCGACTTGAATATACACAGAATCCAGTAGGAGTATTCCAGGAAGCCACTGTAGAGGCCACTGAGGCTCTTTAAGGAAAGTTGAGAGAAATTGAACGAAATTTTGATATTTCATCTCACATGACAAAAAAAAAAAAGACTTAAAAAAATATCCAGCCTTGAGTGCTCTTCTTGATCAACATTGCAACCAAAGACACTATCTATTTTCAATTTTGAAATACAAAGAAAACCCTTATTCCTATTGCGCAAAACATCCTTCAACATGTCCGGCTGGTGTTTTTGCAACACTGCACTCCCTGCCGGACCCAGTACCAGACTACTCCGGGTGCCACTATAAACAATTTGCTGAAGTTTATGGAACCGACACTACTGAGCAGTTCCGTCCAATTGCAGCTGTTGCAAGGCCTAGAAAGGTTGGTACATGTGCTTGAACATTCTGTCCACAAAAGTTTGCCCCCTTCCATACACGCTTTAAAAAGTGTAACAGTTAACTGTTTTAAACAAAAATATCATGAGTTTAATTGTTTTACCTTTAATATCGTATTTCAGCAAAATTAAATAGGGGTAGTGCACACAACATCCAACATCTTCAGAAATGTTATATACCAATTTACAATTTCTTTTTTAAGTTAGAATTAAAAGCATGTTCAAACTTTCATATTTTTTTTAAATGTTTGAAATTTATTATGGTACCTGATTTTTCTTACCAACACATGGATTGATATTAAAATTGTAGAGTTCATTTTGAACACGTGTAAATTGTCATTCTTGATATTGAAATGTGTGAAATTTAAAGGGTACCTAAATTTTTATGCTGTATTTAATATTACAGTTCATTTTCTATGCGCAAAAGTATTAAAGTGTCATTTTAAATAGTTGTGAGTATGGTCATATTGAGTTAAAAAACATAAATGTTTATTTCTTAATAATTATCAGAAAAAGTCCACGTCGGTTGGCCGGAGTCCATCTAGTGCTGAGACAGACTTGCCTGTGACCGCAAGAGATGCCCAGGGTCCATCACCTGCAGAATTTGACCTTCCTGTTGCCCAGGCCACTCCAGCACCTGTAGATGTTGCAGAACCCACAGGATGTTCAGGAGAGACTGTGAGAGACTTTGTTCTGTGCTACATGTGTGGTAAACCGAGGTGCATTTATTCTAGAAAAGGGCTTACAACATCTCAACTAGAACAACTGGCATCTGCGAAGGAGGACATTTTGTATAGCTGTGGGGGTGACCTTAACCTCACTTTCCTTGCATATGAAACTGTTGCCTGTGATGTTCCAGTGTCTGCAAATTACTACAGAAACAGGTATAATCCTAGTTTTCCACTGGTATGTTATGTGTGTGGTGACAAGAACATTGACATATCATCAGGTACCAAGGATGGGGACCCAGTCTGTGAGCCATGCAGTCTATCGCACCAGTTTTGTACCAGGTCCAGGAGTAAAATCTTAAGGAAGTGACTGTGTGCTGCCAGAGATCTTTAGATTTGCCAATTTTGACATTTGCAGTCTTATTCATACCAGAGTTGGATTTAAAATTTTATGTGGGGGTGACCTTGACCTCACTTTCCTTGAATATGAAACTGTTGCCTGTGATGTTCCAGTATCTGCAAATTACTACAGAAACAGGTGTAATCCTAGTTTTCCACTGGTATGTTATGTGTGTGGTGACAAGGACATTGACATATCATCGGGTACCCAGGATGGGGACCCAGTCTGTGAGCCATGCAGTCTATCGCACCAGTTTTGTACCAGGTCCAGGAGTAAATTCTTTAGGAAGTGACTGTGTGCTGCCAGAGATCTTTAGATTTGCCAATTTTGACATCTGCAGTCTTCTTCATACCAGAGTTGGATATAAAATTTTGGAGATTAATTACAGTTATTAACTTGACATTTTAAGAGTGTATTTATTTCTGGACTTACAGTCATTTTAGAGGCTACAGAATTACATATTAAAATACTGGACATGTATATCTGAATACATGCAGTGCAGTGTTCATACTACATGTAGTATCAGACTTTCAGGTGCACTTGCTACACTTTTTTTTTTTTTCAAATTTGTAGTCCAGACTTTGAAATACACTTTCGGTTATCTGTTAAATCCCATCTATGTTTTACCTCTAGTCAGAAGATATTACTTCTAGTCAGAAGATATTACTTCTAGTCAGAAGAGATTAAATGTGTCACAATGACAAAAAGCTTTGATATTTGTGTGTAAAAATGTGCCAATTCAATAAAGTTTTTGTTCTTACATCGTTGTTTCTTTCTTAATGATATGAAGTAGAATATACTGATCACAAAAATTTATGGTATTTGGTATGTTTGATTTTTTTTACAAAATATCCTTAACTTTCTGTGATGACTATATCAACTTGAACTTCTTGACAGCAAAGTATTTCATAGTTGGAGTATCTTGATTGTGAAGCTGTCCTTGCTTTGAAGGGTTAAACGAGGTGAAAAGATAAAGGTTTCAGAACATGAATACATTTGGATTTCAGTATAAAACATAATATTTTTTGGATTTTTGACATGTGAAACTTGCTACATGTACATCCTTTTGGTTTATGAAGACTTCTAATGTCACCAGTGAATTCATACAGGTGAGAAGCAGATTACAATTAAATCAGTACGTTTTCAGCAGATTTATACAGATGAGAAGCAGGTTTATGTACATGAAATAATACAAGTAGTAGGTGTTCAGTAAATTTACAGTGGTGAGAAGCAGATTTTAATCAGTACGTCTTCAGCAAATTCATACAGGTGAGAAACATTTTATGTGATATATTGAAGTAGCAGGTGTTCAGTAAATTCACACTGGTGAGAAGCAGATTTTAATCCGTATGTCTTCAGCAAATTCATACAGGTGAGAAACATTTTAAATGATATAAGTAGTAGGTGTTCAGTAAAAATATATATAAAGTTCAACCAAAAACTTGTTTTTGTCTTGTCCATGTTGATGAAGATGGCTATAAAAGATCAAAAGATGTAATAAAAGTACATTGTATGCTTTACCCATGATATGTAGTAGAGGTTGGGAGGTTTGAATAGGGTTCTTCTAGTTCGTGTTGAAAGTGGGACTTGTGTTGTGTTTTGCTGCCTCCCTCATCAATTTTCAATTTTGGTCTGACCTGAAAAACACAATTTATTACGCACGGCCTTTATGTTACACTTCCTACCCCACAGTTAATCCAGCTGAGTCTAAGAGAAGGTTGAATACAAATCTCGCAACGTTTGGTAATTGGGGGCGCACATGTCGAGTAACTTTTAATGGCTTAAAATCCCTGTCCATCAAATTTTCCTCTGAGCGTTACAAACTAAAACACGATCCTTTATTCTTAGATGATGTTGAAAGGGAATAGTAACACCCATCTTGGCATCACCCTTAACTCAAACTTGTCGTGGAGGAACACATAACACGTATCACTAACAAAGCAGGCAGAATAATTCCCTTACGACGAAGATTCAAATTCAAGCTCTCTCGAAAAGCCTTGTCTAAATTGTACACCTCCATGATCAGACCAACACTGAAATACGGGTGTGTCCTTTTTGATAATTGTGGGCAAAACTTGCCTCACTTACTAGAAAATGTCCAATACCAGGCAGCAATAATTTGTACTGGGGCCAATCGCCACACAAATCGATGCCTGTTGCTCCTAGAAATAGGCTGGGACACGTTGGGTACCAGGCGAAAATATTTAAGCTCATCCTATTTTACAAGATGGTAAATAATCAAGTACCTGCATATCTTGCTCAGTTAGTCCCTGTGTCGGTAGCGATATCTACCGGATGGTCTCTAAGAAATTCTTTAAATGTGGGACAACTTAATTCCGAACCAAAAGGATGCACCAGTCTTTCGTCCCCTCCGCAATCACAATTTGGAACGTTTACCCATTGACATTAGGGAAACCACCACTGTAATGTCGCTCAAAAATAAGCTACAAAAGTTGATGTTCATGGAAAAGCCCCCTTTCTACTTCGCCCATGGTCAACGCTTCCCTAGTAGTATATGTCAGACTAGGCTGCGATTAGGCTTTTCCTGTTGACTTTATGACCTGTTTAGCGTCAATATCATTCCAGATCCCGCTTGTGCTTGTGGATATCCATCTGAAACAAGTGAACATTTTTTTCTTTGAATGCACGATATATGCTGCCTATCGGCCACAACTGTTGAAAGATGTTGCTTCAGTTGTGACCACAGGAGTAAATCCCTCTCTCTTTCTCAATCTGCCCGCAAATATTACCTCAGAATGTTATTGGAAGGAAGTTTAGGCCTACAGTCAATGCTGAGGTTGATCTAACATTTTGAAATAGGCTTAATGGCAGTAATGCATTGTATACTATACCAATGATCGTAGAGATCATAAAGTCCAAATTTAATAATGTCTATAAAACTCAAACATGTCCACTAAAGAATGCGCCAGAATAGACCTATAGGCCTATATAGGTCTAATAAACTCGATTGCAATCTAATCCGACCTGGATCTATTTGGAACCAGAAGCTTATGTATATTTAAGGCGAGATTGTGAATTGTTCAGTTACTTAAATTTATGCCCGATCGAGAAAAAAGATGGTCTTGGATTGCTCTAGGAAATCCTGGACTTCCAGGACTCACAGAAACTTGGGACATAGTGTGGACAACATGTTGTTGTATATAGGCCTACCATATAAGGGCTGAGGTCTAAATCTCTTACTAGTCTTAGTATAGGGCTCAGGTCAACGGTTCAAGGTGATGACGGAAACCCTGGTGTAGGCCTATCAGTAACAGGACAGACTGATGACTGCTTCGACTGTGATAGGCCTAAGCCTATTACCGTCGTAGATGCTATAGGCCTAGCTTGTAGGCTTTCGATTGCCAACGGCGATATGGTATTGGTAGATAAGCCTTCTGCAAGTCTAGAAGTAGGTTCAGGCGTAGATAGGCTAAGAGGCGTTTTCTCTAAAGTTTGCACAACCGACGGCGACTGAGTTCCGGGAAGTGGCTCCTCATCCAACAATTGTAAAAAGTCTGGCACCATGTCTGAAGAAGGATTGGATTCTGTCAAAGATGGTACAGGGCATGTAGGCCTGGACCTGTGGTATTCTGAGGGTAATGTTAGGCCTACTGCTGGTCCAGTACTAGTAGATGATTGTGCTGCTGCTGGCCTAGGTAGGCCTATGCCTACATTTAGCGGACGGTCCATAGGTCTGCCAAGCGCTGAAGTCAGAGTTCTACCCATAGTGAGTTTTTCGCCATCAAAAACTCTCTGGTAAATAGCAATGGACGATACCGACTTGTGTCCTGTGACTGACACGATTTGCTTATTACCATATTGGCTCTGACTGAGAATCGTTGCCCCCGTCACTCTGATTGAATGATTACTGTAAACACTGTTCAGGTCACACTTGATACTTAGCTGCTTCCTGAATGATCCCAATGTATCAACGCCAATCGGTCTGGTGACTGTTGTAGAACCATATCGTGGCGTCTTTTTTGCCCGATTCCTTTGGACGCTGCCAGAGATTTTGGCATTTAGGGTTGAGACAATCAATGAATTTCTGGAATGACCTAACAGGACACAGATCTGGCAGTTCTGGGCACTCTGGCATGTAAATGCTGAATAGGACTCATTGTCCATTTCCATGTGGTTTTTATTGAGCTCGTCCTTTGTTTGGCACACATACTTTAGCCCAGTCTCAGATTCAGAATTAGTAAAAATTGAAAATGTCTCACGGGTCATCTCATGCATGTTTTCGGACCCCCTACGGAAAACATATAATCTTATATCAAACTGCACCTTTTCTACTAGTCCTCTAGGTGTTGAAGTGTCCATTTGATCATAAATTTTCTTCACATCTGCTGGGGCTATTTGGGGATGATGGCTAACCTCCCCCTTGCCTGACGCTTTTATCTCTCTGAGGGCAGCTTTGTATGAGTCCTTTGCAGCACGAAAATCATTGTCTTTAATAATGACTAATGTCAATGAAACGATTGAATGGAGGTGCTCTCATATACCTGTTCAGGCTATGCCTGAAATTTTCAAGGCTGGAAGATTTATAGAGTTCTTCCTTGGCTGTGCAAACCTCGAGATAGAAGGATTCCAAAATGTCGTTCAGTGCACTGGGCGTCACTGTATGATAATCTAGGTTTTCCTGACCTTTTTCTGCCAGTCTCATCAATCTGGCCGCCTTTTCATCTGCCTGTAAAGTTGCCTTCGGTGTGGTTTTAGTTCGCTTTGAAGCGATTTTATCCTGCGTAAATGTAGCGAAACGCTTTTTGTAGGCCTATACGTACCCTCCATGATCATTCGTAAAGCATTGATCGAATTTGCCGCCGCTTGAACTTTTCAAGCATCGAAAACGAGGTTCGACCATCAAAACTGTAGTACGGATCCGTAATACCCGTTTGATGAACTACTACTTGTTTGGACCTAGGAACACACCCGGGTATGGTTTCATATTTGGAAAAATTGAACCAATCAGCTTTGGCTATTATTACTAAAAATATAATAAAGGCATTTATTAGCACCTCAAGAAGATTTCAATACTGACTCCTGGAGTCACTGAAACAACGCTTACTTATGAATACGTTTATATATATATATATATATATATATATATATATATATATATATATATATATATATATATATATATGTATGTATATATGTATGTATATATGGATATGTCTCCAACTATACACTTGGACTATGTATATCCTGTTCGTCGCTGTAGATAAAAAATTTGGGTCACTGCTGTATGTCTGGAGAGCCTCCAGATTAGTCATCATGTATAACTATTGGGAAATCCAGGGAAAATAAATATATTTACAATACAATTACAATTAGGCCCATTCTCCGTCCGCATCCGAGAAAATGCTAAACACTCGGAAATATTCTCCACATAAAGAAGTTTTCTTCTCTCCTTCTTACAGTATTTCACAGTGGCACGCTTAAAAACAAGGGCTCTCTTACGGCTAGAGAGGAATTATAAGCGAGCAACACCACACAAACTGGAGGCTTGGTCCTTTCAGTCTGATTTTTTGCAAAATGGACCCCACGAACTAGATTTGGATTTCAATGAGTTTAAAATTACGCTCACTCCTTTGTTTTAATTTTCCTAATGTAAAGATTTATTCCTTTCCGATGTAGCCTACAAAAAACGAGTAAAACCACGGTTTGTTTCTTCCTTTCTTTCCGAGAAAAAGTATTTCTTATTCAATGTAATTGACACGCCTGTATTACAAAGCGATGCGTGACTTGCACAAGACATACTTGTTTAGGTAACCGTCGCATTGTGCTAGCACGTGGTCTTAACTCCAGTCTACATTGGCTCAAAATAATGGTGCATCACTACTGACTAAATCATCTTCCGGGTCTTTAAGTAAAAGAAATACCTGTTGATGAACTCCGGATCCTGCTTTATACTTTCTCGCACTAAACGAATCAGGTATTTTTGTTAATTAATTCGCACAAAATGAATTATTTGTGCTTTTAAAAAGATAAGCGACCTTATGGTTCTAACTGTGTCCCAACAAGTCTACTGACTGTAGTAAATGTGTTGTACACCCTGGACAAGATATAAAAGCCCCTGCTATTAAATAGGGTGGTGACCATTTTGCCCCGGTCTCGACTACAATGTTGAAGTTAGGCCTATGCTCGAGGGCACCACAGGGACAGATACTTTCTTTGTCTGAACGCCTCAGCAACGCGACTGTGAGTGGTCTGCAGATTTACATAGTGTTTGCGGGATGCATCTGTCATCTCACATTACAATCCATAAAAAACGATAGAATGAGAGAGCCACACAAGCTTGAGGATTTGTAACAACACATGACACCACAGACAGCATCAAGTCGAGGTAGACCTACGCCTTCATTAAATCTTACAAACACAGACTGTTTCATAATGTATGCAGACCTAACTGCTCCTAATCAGCCTGTTGCTTTTGAAAATGTAACTTTGCACTGAAACGAATATCAATAATTTCAATTTGTTGGACTGTACACGTTTCAGAGCCATGGGATAATATTGCTGCTGCAAACGACGCCAATTAAAAAGGGAATAATTTTGCTGCACTGCATCTTGCGTTTCGTCACAAAATAGAGATATCCTCAGTTCCGTAGCCACTGGCACACTAACGAAATGCTATAAGGCGTATGGCACACAGCAAACTCCCTCTCGCTTCTATGAAATAATTTATTGGAACTTTAATATCCCGTTTTATTTTTTATTCGGTACGATCTTTAGAATTTTGAATGTTGTGCAGTAATTAAATTGGGAGGGGGGGGGGGGGGAATCCAATTTTAGTGGTAGTTATATTATAGGCTCCGCGGGAATGATCTGCGTTTTATGAGCTTGGGTTCCAAAATTGACCCGTCTGTTTTCAAAAGTGAAAAAAATTACTGATTTTTCTTCGCGCAAAGGTTGAAAAATGCAGATTCTGAGCGGTTTTTGTCTTGTATTTGGGGAAAAAGATCATTTCATAAAAGAAAATGCCGAATTTTGACCTCCAATTTTTTGGCAAAATTTTGATCCCTGTTTTGTAATGAAAATCTTGCTTATATTTGTTTTCCAAAACCAATTTCTTCATACAGTATATTATGATTAGTCCCTGAGGTAGCTTCTGTAATAATTTTGCTTGCGGCTAATTGGACATTTTTCAGCGGCTTAGATTCCTGTAAATTAGGCCTACAGTTGTCAAAGACCACAGATAAATATTCCAGGAGAGATCTAATTGAACAGAGGTATAACATTTTCATTTTCCTATTCAGCCGACACTGCAGATATTTCAGAATATTTACCATTTTCATACCTTTAGTTTAGTTGTACATTTCTTGATATGGTTAAACCATGTAAACTCCGAACCAATTGTCAGGCCGAAATATTTATGGTCGTGTTTGTTGGGTATTTTTTCATTCATGAATAGTAAATCACAGAACAGTAAGCGATTCGATTCTACTTACAGATTACCATACTGCTGGATTTTGCAACACAAGTCACGTACTGCTGCCACAAATTTCAATTTCTTTCAAGCCTGCATTAAGAATATTTGTCGCAGCAGTGGCGTCCTTCACCCTGATAAACAGAGATGTATCGACGGCAAAAAGCTGTAAAGATGATTGCCCAGTGTCTACAAAGTCATTCGTGTATATGAAAAACAATAATAGTTCCAAGACATATCCTTGTGGGACACATTCTTTGACTCTCCCCCAATGTGATATCCGCGAGAAATCGCGTCAACATGTATACATTTCGGAGGAGCGGATTGTACAATCAGTTTTGAACAAACTGAAATTCTTATTTTGTCAGGTCACATGACCCTGATAAAGTATTGTATTTGGTTCACAATTTATCCTTGAAAGGTTTCAAGAAAAATCAGATTGGCCTCATTGCAGTTTTATTCCTACTGCAATACTGGTAATATGTATTGACCCGACACATATACAACAATACATTTTCAGACGTCCGCCTTCTCCTGCATCTAATCAACTTAATCACTGCACTTGACCCAGAACAGTCATGTACTTAGGCCTATTTCGATATTTATTTGTGTTACATTCCTGCAATAACCGTTAACTGGCTCTACACTATCGTATCAATATCCTGATTATTTGGATATATGTTCCAATGAAATCAAACAAACAACGGAAATCAACAATTATTTTCCAATGTGCAATAAAAATAAATACTGACGCAAGTGTATGTACGATTTCTCCGCCTGAAGTTAAAACTACAGTCATGGGTCGACATAAGATCATTAACCTAGCCGCCATATAAAATGAGTGGTGCTTGCGTGTGTTCCCTATGGCTAGTATCGGTATCACACATCTGTTTCTGTAAAATATTCAACACACGTTTTATTTTGTATAACTTTCTTCAGCACTTGTTTTATTTTCAGTTCACAGTGAGCGTCAGCGAGCTCCTACCATAAACACATGTGAATATAGGATAAAGCAACACGTTAAATTACCGGATCAGAAGAGTACTCAGTATCTAGACAAAGAAGAAGATTTTCTTAGTCGCCGCCCCCACTGCGCATGCGCACATGGGCGCATTCATTGCCTTTTTCATGCACTCCCGGTAATTTTGGTAGATTTATTTGCACCAAAGTCTCAAACTGGCCTTTATGGAAATTATGTCTAATTCATAACTGTTCCGAAAATGTTGTTGATAGAGTGCAATAGTGAGCGGAGAGAACATCATATATAACACGTGTGTTAAATAAAGATATATAGAAATGAACCTAATCTTACACGTTCAATCCCATACCCTATGTAGTTGAAAATCTATGGTAAAGGCAGTCATCGCTTTTCCCAAAGTAGACTTGTTTGACAGGTGTGAGGGTAACCTAAATTAACATCCCAAAGTAGGGTAACGTCGGGTAATATGGGCCCGCGAGTAATATGGGCACCCCCTCTAATTATGCAAAGAACGCATTTTATGTCAGGAGTGCCACGTGATCAAAAAGCGTGTAGCAGACGACGCAGCCATAACAACGCCTGCCTGTACAGGTCCGAAAAAAAAGTCGGCCTAAGGAATGTATAAAATAACAACATAACTTTCTTTCAACGTAACTGTAAATTTCAATCCTTCCTGACACAAAATGCATAATCTACAGCGGAAAAAGGCAATGTTTTATGACAAAGAAAAGTCCATTTTGGTCACGGATGGACGATGATTGGATCACATGATTAAAATTTTCTTAGCGAAGGTCAGAACCTCAGGTATGTCACGTGAATGTAATATGGGCATGGTGTGCCCATATTAATCAGAGGGGACCCATATTAAACACACGAGAGACCCATGTCATACGCACAGACCCCTAATACCCGTAACATACCCTGCTTTTCCTGTCTAAGATTACAGGCCTACGGAAAAACTGAAGGTAGACCTATTAAAGGTAGCCCTACCACAAGCCACATGGTTATGAGGTCCGAGGCCAGTTATTTCAACTAGGCTCAGGCCCGAGGCCAACTAGGCCTATTTCTAATGTAGCATTCAGTAAAAATAACAGTAGGGTCTATTTTCTGGCTGAATAACCCTGGCCTTTGTACTATTCTTAATAGGCCTACGTATTTCTACGGTAAGCCTGAACGATTCTTTATTTCAGCCTAGATTTAGGCCTGAGTTACTGGTAATATTATCTTGTTTAAGGTGGCGATCTAGTGAAGACTAATATAGTGCTCCTTTGTTTTATTTGTTATATCCTCTTCAAAATCAAATTGAAACACCATCAAAACTATATATATCTTGAAAGAGGAGAAACAGGGTGGTACAACAAAGGCAATTATATTTGCTTACACACAATATTTTAACAGATATGCCTAATTACATATGCAATTAAATATTAATTAATATTATAACTTTAAAAAAATTGGAACTGACACTCACAATGCTGAATCAATTATATTTGTGCCAAATGGAAAGGATAGGTATGTATTCAAAAAACATGTTTTGCTTTATTCTTATCACTAATATTTTTTAAGTTACTGCTAATTAAAGAAGAAATTATCATTTTTTTAAATTTTAAAATGTCAGAACAAAATTTGACTAAACCATATCTTTGAAAATAAATACGATGCAGAAAAAATGAGACAATTTTTTGGAATACATACGAACTCTTCAATTTGGCACTAAAATAATTGATTCAGCATTACTGGTGTTAGTTCCTTTTTTAAGTCACAATCTTAATTAAAATTTAATTGCTTATGTAATTAGTCAAATCTTTCAATACTTTGTGTGTTAGCCAAAATAATTGACATTCTAGCACTCCCCTTTTTCTGCTCTTTCAGAAAGTATATAGTTTCAATGGTGTTTCAATTCAATTTTGAAGAGGATAAAACAAATGAAACGATGGAACACTTGATTAGTATTCACTAGATCGGTATCTTAATCTAAATACATATAGAGTTGAAAAGTAAACATAACTTTTCTTCATAGCGACTACTAAAAGAACCGAAGATTTCTGATTGCTGAAAAAATGTTCAAATAAGTTATTATTTGTCGTAGAACCACAAAACTCGACAGAGGAGTTTGTATCCAAACTATGGGGTTCATTTGGCAATATTTAAACTGAAACTTTAGATATGAGTTCAAAATTTAAATTTTTGAGTATTTTTAGTACGATAGCCCTAGTTTTTATCATAATTTATTTTGATCACCTTAACTAGATATTAGCTACCAGAAGCTTTCCTATGGTAGCGTAGCCATGTGACATAAAATACATGTGCCCCCCCCCCCCCCCGAAAAAAAACGTCATTGAGCATGTAGATTGTTTGGAAACTGTTTTCCCGATTCACCATGAATGACAAAAGTCGGATTATAGGGCTATTATTAAATGTAAAACAAGTGTATGCTCTCAGCTTCCACTGACACTGCCGTAGAGGAGTGTCCAGCTTCCACTGAAACTGCCATAGAAGAGCGTCCAGCTTTAACTGACCATGCCCTAAAGGAGCGTCCAGCTTTCACTGACACTGCCATAGAGGAGCGTCCTGCTTTCACTGACACTGCCACAGAGAAGCGTCCAGCTTCCACTGACACTGCCGTAGAAGAGCGTCCAGCTTCCACTGACACTGCCATAGAGGAGCGTCCAGCTTTCACTGACACTGCCATAGAGGAGCGTCCTGCTTTCACTGACACTGCCACAGAGGAGCGTCCAGCTTCCACTGACAATGCCGTAGAAGAGCGTCCTACTTCCTGTGACACTTCCATAGAGGAGCGCCCAGCTTCCATCGACACTTCTTTAGAGCAGCGTCCAGCTTCCACTGACACTGCCGTAGAGGAGTTTCCAACTTCCACCACCAACACCATTGAGCAACATTCAGCTTCCACGGACACTTCCACTGAGTAGCGTCAAACATCCATTGACACTGCTGTTGTTGACACTGAGCCATCTTAATCATTCCGTTTCTTGATGCTGCATACCAAAAGTTCAGAGAAATTGTAGCAGTACATCATGTAAAATACGTAAAGTAGCCCACGCTGAGCTGCAGACTAGTTTGCAGTACAAAGAAGAGCTCAAGGGGGCAGAGACAAAATAAAGTAAAATGAAAAAGCAAATGCCCCTAAAAAATCCACAACACAAAGGTCTCAGAAAAAGCAGCAAAATGTTCAGCCATCCTCCAAGTCTACACAAACTAGACAGAAGCGTCCTCAGAAAAATTGTTACCAAACTACTCAACAGCCTAGTAATGCCTCCCGTTCTATTGCTAGCTAAAATGAAACGTGGCAACCAAACAGCGCCGGATTTTACCTTTACAGAAGCCAATGCAGAATGTCCCATATGCTCAGAGAAATTTTGTGATACACCAGATGCATCTGTTCAATGTCAAAAATGTTTCCTATTGCATCACACAGAATGTGCAGGTGTTCTAAAGCGCCAAGGTACTTTTACATGTGATCTCTGTTAATGAGTTCTCGTGCAAAGGTAAAATCTGGCGTTGTTATAACCCTACACCAGATACATAATGAGTGTCGCAGTATTATAATTGACTATTGGTCATTCACACCAATTTTCTATTAAACTGTTTGAGCTTTTATATGTGATCTCTGTTAGCGCGTTCTCGTGCAAAGGTAAAATCCAGCATTGTAATAAGCCTGCAAAAACATTACCAGATACATGTCTGTAGCAGTATTATAATTGACTCTCGGTCATTCACACCAATTTTCTATTAAATTGTTGCGCTCTCGTACGATTGTTATCAGATTTGACTATTATACGTAAGCATTGAAGTAAATTAGGCCGAAAAAAATCACTTGTTGCCGGTCACATAACTTTTTTTTTTTTCAATTTGGTCGGTAGGCAGGAAAAAATTATTGTTACAAACAAAAATCTGATAAGACTCAGGATACAGAACTTGCCATACACACAGAAATGAATGAAAGATTTGAAAATAATTTAGATTTCTTTCAAAAAAAAAAACATACACTAGGTAGAAATTTTCAAAAACTTCCTTTTTTTTCAACGTGGCCCCTAAATTTACGAGTCCGCACTTCAGAAGAACAGTTGGTCGGGTGACCGGAAACAATCTTTTATCGCCTTAGGCTCACAGCCTGCCTTGCATGAATGTAGGTGCAAACAGTAACGAGTAATGCAGTCGCTGCTTTTGTTTCAAGTATTTTGGCAAATTCTAGCTGATTATTATTTTGCATTTCGTTTTTATACTTTCATGCATGATTTCACATAAGCGCATCAGCATGTTGGTATCCTGTGTAGGCCTATATGTGCGTGTGTGTGGGGGGGGGGGGGGCGTGGGGGGGGGGGTTTGTGTGACGCGTATTTCGTCTTAAATATTTCATCTAGACGCTATAGGGTCAAGTCGGGTAATATGGGTCCCTAACTATTTTTGCTCAAAGATAAACATAGAAGAATAAAGGTTTTCAGCCCTTTTAGAGTAAAACGAACAATAATTCAACTGGGGAACGGAAAGTAGACACATTGTGTCATTTTAACACCTTTAATAGGATATGAAGTCATTTTGAACCCGTGCAGAAAAATTTATGGATAACGTTTGTGGCTTAGGTTAGTTTAATTTGGGCATATGTAAGTTTATTATGGGCATATTATGCCCAAATTACCCTCACCTTCGGGTCATATGGGCACTTTTTAATTTTTCAATTTATTCGTAAAGAATAAAGTCTGTTTGAATAATAAGAGCAAAATATTGATAAAATGGTACTTTATTCGATGTTTTATAGAAAACAATTGGGTACCTTGTGTTACCTTTCTTCTTTTGATTTTTAAGCAAAAATAGTTAGGGGGCCCATATTACCCTACTTTACCTATGTGGTATTTGTTGCGCATGTTGCGTCTCACGTTACTAATATTTACACACTGTGTAGTCACCAGGTTGCTACTCGGGCCTTTGCAGATCGCAACTTTCAGTCACGCCTGTCCCCAGGGGCCCCAAAACTGCATGTTGCCAAACTTCCCCACAGCCTGCTTAATCTCTCCACGCACTACGTCTCTGCCGCAAGATACGGCACTTGTTTAGTGGCGATATAAAGATCTTCGGAACAACACTTAAATTTGTGGAACAGTGTCTAACCAAAAAAGAAAAAAAAAAAAAAAAAAGGCAAAATGGCAGATAATTTCGTTCAACTGTTCAAACTACTATGGCATCGCTCCTCTAGACTGATTTAGTAAATGGCCACTAGAGGGACCGTAACGACCAGGTGCTACTGCCTGGTCCACCGACGTTATTATGGATAGGCCTACTTTGCAATACTGACGCTCGTACATTCGGCTATGCCCCAGCATGTTATTTATTGCAATTTCTTGATGTTGAATATCACAACGTTAAATTTCGTAATGTGAATAACTAGTGTAAAATGCCCAGGTGTAGAGCTACGTCATTAGAGAGATTTAGCTAAAACCCATTTTTTTTGTACATGTAGGGCTGAAAAATTGTGTATACGTCACATAATCAAGTGCACCACATGACACCCAGACGTACAGCGATATTCGAGCCACAGGAACACGACGTCTAGAGATAGGTCTAGGCGTAGTGCTATTTTTATCCTTGATACCTTTGGTAGTAGGCTATTCCATTCTGTGAATTGAATATTTGAGAAGTCTAATACCAAAGTTGCAAATATGAATGTCTTTGGTGTACATTTATGTGTTTTATGACTTTTCATCTGTGACTTTATCATTTAAACCCCGCCCTTGCTTTGTTTCTGGAGGAAAGGAGCTGCTAGTAACGAAACTGCTGGAGTACAGATTGGCCTACATACCCCTATATATCCCTATAACCCCCACCCTTTCCTCTCAGTTGATAAACCTTTGTGTAGACTTAAGGTTCTGGACGTAGATTCTCGTCCAGTGTGTATTGTATATATTCCTGTGCGTCCTTTTATGCACTGGAGAGCCTCCAGATTAGTCTTTGTCTATTAGACAATCCAGAGAAAATAAATATGTTTATAATGATAATTAGTGAGAAGGCAGCATTTTTATGTGACTTCGTTAGCACCGACTTGCTCTCATATTTGATAAACAAGATACAAATGACAAGGCAGTGGTAGCGACAACAACAAAAAAAAACCAAGAGTACATGTTTTGTTTAGTTTCAGGTTCCAGTAACCTATTTACTATCATGCTCTTTCACCTCCATGACGCAGGCGCACATTATAGACGTGTTTAGGTGTGAATGGATCATGCATGCTGGCAGCCGTGGTGGCTAAAAATCCGATCCAACTCTAACAATTGATCCATGTATTAACAAACTTATGTAGTATATATTTTGTTTAAGCAGGAGGCTTTTCATGTCATTTTTTCTCACCGCCTGTCTTTCAACAAAGACTGGATGGCATGGATTTGGATGCGTTCTGTTTTCCTTTTCTGTTGTTTTCTTTTTTGCTCTTTGTATAATTTGAGGTTTGGATACAATGCGTAATATTATTGTATATTTTTCATTGTTGTACAATGCGTGGCTGCTTGAAGCTTAGGGATATTCATTAAAATACCATTTTATTGTGTTGAACGACTATTACTGAGGAAATACTTGAGCACTCAGGCAGTTTATTAAGCAACTCTTTATCAAAGATTCTGTATATAAATGAAAACTATGACTATATTGATATCATATTGATATATTCATAAAAAATTCCGAATACATTGAGTTAATACACCACTCGGCTTATTACTTTGATGACCTTATTTGCACATTTGTGAGCATTTGAAAAGCATTATACCATGCTAGGTGCTAACATTAACATATTGGCAGCTAAGAGAACGCATTTACCATCGTAAGTAATAACATTAACTCTGTGCATTCTCAATTCACTGAAATAAAAGTCTGCGCATCAGTTCCGTGCACACGACTTTAAATTTAATATTCCATGTCTGCAAATATGTAATACTCATGATTATTCTAACTTCATACTAAGGCTTCAACAGACAAATGACTTTAAAAACAGGTCATCAGCGGAACCGTCAAGCATCTTTTGCAGCCTTAAATTCCCGGATATGCCTTTTATATGATGGCAGCTGCTTGCCTTTACCCCTACATATGGTAAAGACAACCCAACTGGACGTAAAGAACTCAAGGAAGTGAAAAATCAAATATATAAATACATACTGCAATTGAATTTCTCATTTTATGCTATCATGGACGTATCGCGGACGTACCCAGTCTATGGTTCCCCCCCCCCCCCCCCGTAAAGTGTAGCTTTCCGAAACAAAGTTAATTATTTATACTGTAAAACACTTTCTTGCTTATATTGGCAATACTTGAAGAATTTATATGTACCAATATGTGCATGAATATATTTAAAAGAGAAAAACTCAAACTTAACTAGATCTGAGAAAAGGAATCCCTAAATATTTACTTCCCTTTCCTACAAAGAAACTAAATAGACCACGCAACACAAACCCACTAAAACAGAATGACTGCCTTGAAACCAGAACGCACACAAAGATGTCACAAATCGACCTGACTCCGTACAGGCATGGAGAAAAGAGCAGTCAAACTGCATATTCAGATTGGCTGCTTTCCTCACATTAAAATGCTATGCCATTACATAATTAGTACTGGTACAGCCTAGAAGAACAAGTAACACTCATTCCTCAGTCCTAGTGAATGTAGGCAAAAAGTAATAAAATAATGTGAAAATGTGTTTCAATTGTGATCTGTTACAGTAACTCTGCATCTGTGTAGATTCTCTTTATTCTTTTAATGAAACACTTAGTGGAAGATTGCACGATGCCTTCCAAGTACATGTAGCTCTATACTTAATTTTATGAATACAAACAAGGATAAGAATTTCGAAGTTTGAGTTACAAGTGAATTCACATGATTGGTAGCTTCTGCAGTTGGGACACGGCTCAAGGCTTTCTCCCGACCCATAAGGTAGTTTCTACTCCACACTGAGGAGACCTGGTATGAAAAGTTACAATTTTGAAAATAATTGATTGATAAAACTTGCAATTTATGGACAATTAATGAATATTGCGAGTGGTCCAGATGGTTTCGGTAAACACCTGTTCCAGGAAGCTGCTCGTCATTTCAAAGTCTCTTTCATATGTATTCAACATATCGTCCACTAAATTTGGATTTCGCTTGAAAATGAAAAAAAAAAAAATACATGTGGGTCCAATATTAAGTGTCTCCAAGCGACTACGATAACTATATACCCATATCAATATTGCGTTCTTTTCACAACATTATAGGGAAAGCACCTTTCAAACACATTGAGCGATTGCGCATACAAGAAATTGCAATGGTAAATATAATATTGAAATGTTTGCAATATCAGAGAGCAACATATCTGTTCATCGCTCTTTTATAACATCTCTTTATGAATATGGAGCGCTACTCTAGACAGCTGATTGAAACAGTAGTCCAAATGCTGAAATGTTCGATAAGCTGTAGCAAGAATTATTTCTGACGCCACTGCTCAAACTAACCGTAAAATAACTTATGTAAAAACTTGTCTCGAGAAATTAGCAACCCAGATTGAAAAAAGGGATTTTTTTTCAAAACAAAAATGATAAAACTCTATCCAGAAAAAAATTCTTGATCCTGTTAGCGAGAAACACATGAACAATATTAGATTGAGTTCGTCTCGGTTTATTTTTCAATGTCTGCTGACTTAATTGCATTTGTTACTTACATCTGCTGAACTATGGTGGAACAATTAACCTACCAAATTTCGTTACTCTGAGGACCTTGTGGAATTCAAGAAAGAAGTAAATCGGGGAACCAAAGGTGTTATAAAGTTTTCGGGAGTAAGATATGTCGTGCTGTTTTTCGTGCCCACTTGCATACGGGTTGCTGCAGGTTGTAATTAGACATATTAAGCGAAGACCTTACAAGGCATCCCTGATGTACCTGTGATAACGATATCAAAAATATATCTTTTACAATATTTGGGAATGTTATTTGTACATTTACTAAAGGAACACATTGAATACTTAAACTTTCTTTGCCCCATCGACTATTCTAATTTACTTATTTACTTGTGACACGTGCACCATAGAATAAAGTGAAACTATTTTCGACGAATTTCTTCACTATATTTAAGTTTTAGACATAATGGGAGCAGTCAGGTACCTTCAGATAACAAAGTGAGTCAAAAGGCTGGTTAAAAAAAACAGCCATATTCATCAAATGAAGACGTACATTACCTACTTGGGCCCTTTGCCTTGTTTGTTGTATCTTGTCCATTCACATGTACTCGAGCTTGTGTAGTTAGGTGACCATATCTGCCAGTGTTTTTATTGTGTGACGCCTTCTCAACACTGGCTTGTCTTCATTTATTGCTAATGACCGGTTGCCCATGTCCGAGTCATGTAACCTGGAGTTAAACTGATAATCTAGGGCTACATGACTCTGGGTCATGAAGCCATTGATCCAGAGTCAAATTAGTTTGCACTTGCAAGATCAAGTCAGGGTCTGGTGACTCCAGGTTACACTGTTGTGTCCTGAGTGTGTGTGCCTATTTTGCATAGATTCTATTGTGATGTAGCTTTATTCCAACCTACCGACTTCTTTTTCCTTCCCCTGCCTGGTTGTTTGTGAAGGCAAATAGAGGGTCACGCCATCAGAACGGACAAAGATCGTAAAACAAAGACTAAAAACTCCCAATTTCTAATTTGAACAAACAAATTCTAAAATTATTAGAGGCGGATAAATATTGTAGAAAGTAAAACAAAAAAAATGTTAGGGCTAAGGTCCAGAAGAGGGAAGAAGCCTCGAAAAGAATTAGCAACATTTCAAAGGCAATGTAAAGATGAGGGAGAGTAATCAACCAAAAATGCATGGGAAAATTTGAAAGATAAAATTGCTTAGAAGAAAAGATCGCCGAAGACAACTGGTGGAGGTGCCGCTCCAAAGCTAATAGACTGCAAAAGCCAGAATCCGTCAATTAAGTCATCCATCGATTCAAGTCACTTTTCAATGCGACATTTTTTTTTTTCACAAAATATCGGCATTCTTGAAGCATTGCGGTCATTCAGGACAATTATGCATATTTTGTCTTGTATACAATGTTTTACCTATCTTATTTTGTTGCATAGTATTTGTTATTGTAAAATAATTGATAAAATAAAAAGATGATTTTGTTCTGCCTTGACCAGTAAACATGGAGGAAAATTTCGAATCCACGAATACCACCATTTCTTTAACTAAAGAAAGAGTTCATCCCGTTTTCTAAGGTGTTTGGGCGCAAAAGTGTAATCACATTTATCATGATGGTAAATACTGTCTATTGGTACAGATGGATGAAGTAGGTACTGATGAAACTTTCAATATATGTATTCTAAGTATGGGTGATGAATTTGTTGTGTTACTCATGAGAATATCGTTTTGTGGCATCTGCTCGTTTCGGAATTCTCCTTGTCTTCGACGGTGGGCTCCGTGGTGCCATACCACAAAACAACCCTTTTTATACTCGTGTGTGTGTGTGTGTGTGTGTGTGTGTGTGTGTGTGTGTGAAATCATGGGACCCATCAGTTATTCTGCTGGCTGCTCCTGTGCCTCTTTGCAACAGACTATCAACCAAATCAAATTTATGCAACTAGTCAAATTAATGTTCCGCGGTACAGTAAACCCCCACTTACAACAAAGTGATGTGTACATACAATGGAAAATCGGTGTAACTTTAGCTTTTAATCCTGGCTGTACCCTGAGTTAAATTGTGGGGTTAAATTCAGTAGGGCTTCAGTTTAACCCAGACATGTGCAAGTGGACAGACTTATTTCACCGGGCTTGACTCTAAAGTCACCGTAGCTCCGACCTGATCTGGACATGTGCAACCGGGCATCTGTCTATTTTTTTAACCTCTACATTTTAAGGGATTTAGCGGTGGGGTGGGGTGGGGGGCTGCTGGTATCGTTAAAACCTCTGCCCTGGAAAACATGGACATTTCGTGATGGCTGCTGTGAATGGTACAAATGAGTAGGCTTCCAGCAGAGTAAATTGCTGGATGCACCATTGTTTTCACCTAATAAAGTAATATCAAACCAAACTTTAAGGTATGGATGCTTGTATCCAAAGGAAAAGTTGCATTGAGTGGTATTCTCAATCCTGATCCTGACACCCTATTTCATATATATATATATATATATATATATTGATAATTTTGAGGGTTTATATTGCCTTTTAATGAGAGAATTTCCACATGGTCAGCAATAAACGTGTATCTAAATACATATACTGTGAAGATATCCATAACCATCATTCGGTGGTCTGGGTTGTTAGAGGAGTGTCAACGTCACCGCAAGTATTATATGACATTGGTTCCAAGGAATCCGGTGGCTGTTAAAAATGTAACACTGTGATACGGATTTGATTCTAGGTCTACACCATTCTTTCTATGCATGCACAAGCGTGTAACACTAATTGTTGCACACGGCAGGTGACATGTTGGTATCACAGGAATGGTAACCGGGCCTCTGTTTCAACTGCAAAGCCTAGAGGTTTAATTTCCCATTTTCTCTCTCTTTCTCTCTGTCTCTGTCTCTCTGTTTGTACAAAGCAAACCAACAAAATCCTCATAAGGCTACTCAAAGTTCGACATATTCGCCTGACAACTTAGTTCTTGATGGGCTGTCAGATTTCTCGACGTATTGTATTGTACTCAGTTTTTCCTATTTCTATTGAAGGATAATGTGGCTGGTTCTGGTACTCGGGTCTTTTCTGACGTTTGGTGCATATACCATTATCCGCACCCTTGAGTATTACAAGTATAAGACAGTCACCAGTGTTGAAGAGGTCTATGTAGATACGCTTCCATTCCCAGCTTGAACTATTTGCAACAACAATTTGTTCCGGTGAGTGCCTATGTATGTATGTATGTATGTATGTATGTATGTATGTATGTATGTATGTATGTATATATATATATATATATATATATATATATATATATATATATATGTATATATGTGTATATATATATATGTATATATGTATATATGTGTGTGTGTGTGTGTGTGTGTTTGTGTGTGTGTCTGTGTCGTTGTTCATTTTTAATCGCCGTTTTTCTAATAATGAATGTAGTGCAGCAAAGGCTGATACGTCGTCAATTGATATACGTAAGAGTAATACATATGCATTAAAACTGGAACACAAATTTTAACAATATTGCATTGCACAATTTATAATGGAATATTGAAACATTGCACCATTCTGCAATAATCATGGTCAATTATATTTTTTATAACGAGGATTTGATACAGTTGAAGAAAAATGTACGAATTCCTAACTTAATCTCAAACAAAGATGGGTGACAGTTTAGCTTGTAATGAGTCCTCTGGCCAAAACAAAACAAAACAAAAAACACCCCTAATTTTGGATTAGTTGTGTATTTGTATGACCTATTAAGGATGTTGTTGTCATTAGCATTTAAAAAGTGCTTAAACGGTAAGGAAATTACGATATAGCCAACACATGACGACGAGTAGAGAAAAAGGAGATTTTCCTATTGTTCATGTTTTATGCATAAAATCTGTATAAACAGGTACATGCATGGATATGGATTAACTGAAAAACAAAACAAAACAAAAAAAAAAAAACAAAAACAAAAAAAAACGTTTAATGAAGTTTCCATGCATCCTAGCTTGGGTTGGTTTCAAATAATCCAGATTGGTTATCCCGCTGCATGAAATGAATTGCTACGGGGCACACATTGCAAGTTTTTTTCCCAAGAACAGATGAGAACAGGTTGTTGGAGTGGTATCACATGTGGGCAAAGTGGTCCACTGTTGGGGCGAAATATTTATTCAGTTTTAAAAACTTTTGCTGACATAATATTGAATTTACTGGTCAGAACAGGCCGTTTGCGTATAGATATGCAGCTGTGCCACCTACCGCGCCCACACATTAAGCATCTAATCCAAGTAAGTAACAGTCTGATCCGTAACTATTAGAGACGTGAATCAGAAACAAGAACTTCCCCCAAATTTTACATACTACCACTAATAGGTGTTGTTACCATTGTTCAAAAGTTTGATCTGCCTTATATATCGTCGCTACAAATCCAAGTCAAACAGTAGAACTCCAGAGTGCACTTGGGCACTTGTGGCGTTACTTTATTTGACATATTCTAGTCACCATGGAGAAAAGTGAGTAGAAAACAAGCACAACGCTGATATTAATTTAGCCCTTGAATACATTTTTACATAATCTTGATCCCAATAAACAAGTAAATAAGCATAACAATACCAAGCTACAGAATTATCACTGGTTTGAAATGAAGCGTAAAGCTCAGAAATCGATAAGTGTCTAACATGTTATGTGCGCTATGCATACAGATGTTAAAATTAGTACAGTGCAAAGAAGAGTATAGTATAATCGGGAAAAATGCAACATGCCTGTAGGATCCTGGTGAATTCTTAATTTATAATGTCATTACTAAAAAACATATTTACAGTGTAATGTCTATGAATTATGTCCATAAGTTTATACAAAAAAGTCAGAAAAAAGTTGTTAAATTAAAGATAAAAACGAAGAAAAGAGAAGAGTGTGTCATTCGTAACTTTCAAATCTACTTATGAACAATATAGCTCCATAATATTTTGTTGAATTGACATAATTGGGAAGTCTTTAACGCATGAACATTAATGTAAACAATAAAAATCATATATATTGCCATACGAGGTCAAATGAAACGAGATAGTTTTAACTATACGCAGTACACATTAACATATATGCACATACACACACACACATACATATATATATATATATATATATAGAGAGAGAGAGAGAGAGAGAGAGAGAGAGAGAGAGAGAGAGAGAGAGAGAGAGTCAAGATACGATATACATTTAAAGGAAATGGTTTGACTTTGTTGTGAATGCCTCAATATTAGTAAACAAGGAATCATTCCAGTTGGGATCTTGTAGAACATCTCCAAACAACATAAGATGAGTAATCACGGCATGACGTTCTTGAAGTATTAACCAATTCAATTCTCTGTCAGCGGTATTTTCACAAGAGGATCGACATTATTCCAGCAACAAATAATGGAAAGAAAAGAAAAACACCCCCCCCCAAAAAAAAACACACACACACACAAAAAACAAAAACAAAAACAAAACAAAAAACCCACAAAAAAAAACACAAAACAAACAAAAGCAAACAAAAACAAACAAAAAAAACACACACACACGAAAGAAGATAGATAGGGACTTTTGACAGGCCGCATGCGGTTTGGGTTTGCCTACCAGGGCCAATGTTTTGGACATTTAGCAGAGGTTAGAAGGGGTAGGGAGGAGTGGTGAGGGTTGCCCGAGAGTCATTTGGCACCAATGATCTCTCAGACTGGGAAGGACAGGGGGAGAGAATGGGGACTGAGGCACAGTTAGACAGATGTGAAAAGCTTGTGGGGAGGTAAGCGCTGTCTGATCATGATGCATTGTTACTAAGGCTTAGGATGAGTGTGTATGCAAAGCGAGTCACATTTGTGGGATTAGAAAGAGGTAAGAGAGGTTAGGTAGGCAGGGTGGGATATCATTTAGAGATATATGGGCGGGATTCTGCAGGGAGGTAGGGATATGTTTGCTGGGGATGGGCCGCAGGCACGTCAGAGACAGGTGACAGGCTAGTTCAGGTCAACAGTTAGTGAGTGAAGCAGGTGGGAAACCGGAAACCCCAGAGACTACCAGGTCAGTTCTGGAATCGGATGACGGTCAAAAGCAAACAGGGAAAAGTAGCTGAACAAAAAGGAGAAAAAAGAACAACATGAAAAAAGTATACGTCAATTTAGACGGTTCAATAGGAAGATAGCAGAAATAGTAGATGCAGCTGGAAATCAAAAGATACATATCATAGCACCAGTAGAGACACATATTAGAAGAGAAGAGATAGGGATAATGGCAGGCCCTGGAGGATATGAAATGGTAGGCAGAGGGAGAAAAGGTGGAAAAAGGAAGCTAGAAGGAGTACAGGTAGCTGATAAAGAAAATGATGAAATAGCAAGAAATCTGGAGGGACAGATGGGAGATGAAAGTGAGGTGAAAAAAGAGACAGAGTGGACACGAGAAAAGTCAAATGGAAACAGAGTATCCAAGGTGTAGTGAACGTTGGATGTGAGGGTCTACTGAATCAAGGGAATAACCAAATATATGATACAATAAGAATGATGACAAGTGAAATCCAGCATTAGAGATGTAGTTATGATTGCTGATGATTTCAATGGACACATAAGGAATGGAGTAGATGGGATAGAAGGAGGAGACACAGAAGTTAATGGGAAAGGAAGCATGCTATTGAACTTCACTACAGAATATGGGCTGAAAATAGTGAACTGGGACATGCTGTGCAAAGGAAAGTGGACATGGACCTCAGCTGGCAGACAGACAATAATTAGTTATATATTTGTGGAGAGTGAGATTTTTCTAGGGACACACTGGCCTGAAGTAGATGAGGAGGGTAGCCTGGATATAGGCGGTGACCACAACTGGATGACAATTCCAGTTGATATGCAACCATGCAGGAGGGATAAAGGGAAGACCAAGTGGGTGTGGCACATGCACATGGGGGTAAAGTGAGGTGGCTATCAGGAAAATCTAAGGTTAAGATTGCGGAAGTGGAGAGATGGGAGACAGACATAGAAAACAGCAAATGAAGGAATAATGTACTAGAAGAATTCTTAGGGTGGTTCAGGAAAGTATTGGCAGAAAAAAGTTCTGATTGAGAATAGAGGATAAAAAATACACCCAGAACTGAAAGGAACAATATAGAAAAAGAGGGTTGGAAATGCAGCATAGATAAAAGCCAGGAAAACCAAGCACCCAGAAAGTGATAGTGGGGAGGGTACGAGACAGTATTTGGAATGAAGAAAGCAGGTAGCAGATATGAAGGCAGAGAGGAGAGCTAGTAACAGTTACAAAGAATTGGTGTAAAGTGGTGAGGGCATACTATCGTTTGGGAATTTTTGAAACAATTACCTGCAAGAGAAAAATAAAACTGAAGAAATCATAAATAGACAAAAAGAGAACAGACAGCAGTGAGGACATATTAAAAGCTTTAAGATGGAAGATCTGAAGCCAGCACCTTTGGATAACCTCTAATCACTTTCTGATATTTTGGATAGTCTGATACCTAAACTACATGCTCGCAAAAACTCAGATGTGTGAACATAAAATTTATATGAGAAAATTGATCTCAAAAATTTCGTTTACACTGAAAAGGTTAGGCAGTGCTAGGCACATGGGCTTGTTTGCATGGGCATGATAATGACCCATGTCATTGTTTGCACACTCATTAGTCCATGACCCCTGGAAACCAATTGAGCCATTGACAAGGGACACTCATAGGAAACCATTAGCCATGGTGAGAAGAATGAACCAATTCAGACTAATCACTACCATTGTTTTAATTACCTTGACATTCTCTATTGATGTTAAAACAAATTAGCACAATCCACTTACTAGCCCCAAAATGTGGAAAGCTGCATGTGTACCCACACCCAAACAAGCCAAGTGTGGTGTTCCCAAGATAAAAAGTCAGGATTTAAGGCACAGAATATACTTTTTTTTGAAATGACAACATCACAGAGGTAAAGTCTACAAGTTAATTTTACACAATAATTAAAGCACAGGGCAGAAGAAATGAGTGTGTGTCGTATTACAGCTATAAATGCATAAGACTTGGCAACTTTTTATTTTAAATGCGATTTTCGAGGAACTGCTTTTTGCTCAACCTCTACAATTTGTATCTCACCCTACAAACGTACGAATAGCCCTATTACATTAAAATCAACGGACATTAAAAGAAAAAATATCATATCTGGGAATGGTTTGCATGATTTTTTTTCATGACGACTTCTACCGTCACTTTTGGAGCAATTTATAAATAGAAAATGAACAACCTGTCACGATTAAATGTACAAAAATATAACTTTTTATTCATGCTATTTCAGGTCTAACCATTAATTCAATCCTGGACATGAATAGATATTTTAAATATCTTCTGATTTCAACTGAAAAAAAAAATATGAAAATTCTGCCAAGTCCGAAAGAATGCTATAAAAAAACAAAAACAAAAACAAAAAAAACAAACACAAAAAAAACAACAACAACAAAAACCAAAAACAAAACAAAAAACAAAAAAGAAAAAAACCCCAAAAAACCAAAAAAAAAAACAAAAAAAAAAACCACACACACAAAAAATGTACTTGTGAAAAAATTAAATGGGTAATATCGATCCAATGTTGCCTTTCTCACTGCACACTAGCTTCACAGCTTCCATATTAAGGGATCACTGGGATTATATTAATGATTCAAAATGGGGCCAGGGAACAGTACCAGGATATCAGTCTGCAGATAGCCAGGATTGATGGGAGTTGTGTCAAAGAGTCAGTAGCATTGAAGACAAGATAGCTGTAGAACAGAAAGGATTAGGCAAAGCTACAGCCACAGATAATTTTTGCGAGTATATAAAGAAGGGGCCAGAGGAAATTGAAGATAGTTGACAGATGCTTTTGAATATATTCATTAAAAGCAAATAGGTACATAGGGATTGGAATGGGCTTAGGATATCTTATATTCTCAAAAAAGGTCAAGGTGACCAAATGCACAAGTATAGGCGTATCGCTATTGCATCTTATTTGAGCAAAATAAGAAGTTGGATAATATACCAAAGACTGAAGAGAACAGCTGGAAGACTTTGGCATCTTTGTAAAATTCAGAATAATTTTAGACCAAGTAGACGGGTACAAGATCATGTATTTACACTGACCCAGGTTTTTGAATTGACAAGACAAAAGAGCAAATGGTTTTATGAATATGTTACATGTAAGAAAAGCATATGACAAGGTATGGATATATGGTGTATGGGGAATCCTTAGTGAGTTAGAATGTGCAGGCAATTTCTGGAAAAAATGAAAACCCTATACAAGGATGTAGAATGTAGGTTTCACTGGGAATTTTTGTTGCACGGGTGTGTGCTTTTTCCAGGTTTGTTCGCCTGTATATTAAGGAGGTAGGGGAACAGCTAATGGATTGTGACAAGGGATTAACAGGAGGACCCTGGAAAATTCCTGTCTTTTTTTGTTTTTGTTTTGTTTGTTTTTGTTTTTGTTTTGTTTGTTTGTTTTTTTTCCCTTTTTTTGTTTTTTGTTTTTTGTTCTGTTTGTTTGTTTTTTTTACCATTGTAGGGGAATATGGGAAAGAGTAAAGGTCAGAGCTATGCCAAGACGAAAGACACGTGATGACACTAGAGCCAAATTGAACTGGTGGGGATATTTACAATCTGTTAGAAAAGACAGGTGGTGAAGATAAATATATAATTAAGTTGTTAAAGAACAGACAAGAGGGGTCAAATACATAGATACATTATTAGAAAGGTATGAATTGAAAGGTTATGATGGGGTTGAGGATTGGAAAACAAATATAGGGGAGATAATGACAGAAGGATGGAACAGGTAATAAAGTAGGATAAATGCATACAAAGTTTTAGAGAAGCCAAAGAAAATTACAAGCTGGAATGGAGGCAAGATATCCAAACATTTGTTCCAGAGTAGTTCAGGAGTTGTCAATTCAGAATAGAAAAGACAGAAATGGACTGCAGGTAACAATTTTAGAGTTAATCCCAGAAGGCAGACAAGACGGTAGACCATTGGCTGGTATGGTGTGATGAATATAAAAAGAGGACAGAAAATATGTTTAGGGAATTGCAGAGTGAGGATCATTTCTATAAGGGCTAAAAGGAAGTGCGGCACTCAGGAGTTGAAGAGCATGTGGCATGGATTTTAGGTATGACAGGTGGGGTTAACAGGTGGATAGAAAGGACTCAGAACTGTACAGGACTCACTTGTAGGGTGTTGGTGGGAAAGAAACGAAATGTTGGGATTACAAAAGAACAGAGTAAATCAAATAACAGCTTTGGGAAGAAAAGGAAAAGATGGTAGCCTTTATTAAGGTTCCAATGACTGTGTGCACAGGACACGGGAAATCCCTGAACCTTAGAGGTGGGGAAAGGGCCAGAGAGAAAGGCCTTTTTTTTTCTCAGCCACCTGTATCAGCTTAGATACAAGACCACGGAAAAAAGCAGAGCGTCCCAGGATTGTTTTTATGATGTTGTCATAATATTTTGACCATTTAGGCCCGAAAAGACATCTAAATCAAGCAATATCCGTATTGTGATAAGGCCCGTTAACAAAAAAATAGCTTTGGTCAAAGTGAGCTAGTACTGTGAGCTACCGCTACAACGCAGTGATTGCACCCCCGTTCTCTACTTGACAACTGGCCTTTCTCCGTTGCTGGGTAGGTCACTCGATCCTTGGCTGTCTCACACGGTTCTGCCATCAGTTTGTTGTGCGTTATTTTTCTGCAATCGTCCAGTTGTTATACGGAAATAACGTGGGCACTGGGTGTTCTGGTGTCGGACCTTGACCTCCAACAAAATGCCTTGAACAAATTCTGTCAAATTTGCCGGGTGGTTCATAATCTTTTGGTCTGTTCACCATATTCAACCACTCCCGTAGTTTCTGGGTTTCTTTGGAGGAAAACCGTGGAAGGCTACTTCTTGCATCCAGGGGTATTTATCCAATTTACCCAGTTTTCTTGTGTCTGGTTTACAGGCAGGAACTTTGCAATTGTAGACTTTCATGGTAGCTTGTAAATACTTCCGTCATACTTTGGAAAATAGCGATCAACTTTGGGATGTCATTTCCCAGTACTTTAACTATGGCACAATATGGCTGCTATATTGAAGCGACCTAACCTGCCCAAGGTGCACCGGAAATAACCCTGGCGCTTCAGCGGCTACGGACGGTACCAGCTAATTTGGACCTGAGGTATTGTCAGACAGTTTTCCCGCGGCTTTCGCGTACATGTTAATGGCCGGTAGAGTGCATTTCTGAGACAGATTATCCAAAAAAGGAAAAGAAGTGCAAGTTGTAGAGTACCGTCTCAAATGTAGGTACAAAGAAAAGTACACTTATTGAATTGATAATGAAAAAAAAAATAGGACAAGTGCTGTGGGCTTATCTGAAATGAAGTGATGCAACCGCGTATTTCTTGCCAATTATACACGTACATAGCGGGGGTTGTTTTGATGTCAAAACGAGTTGCAATGTACCTTTGCTGGTCGTACCATAATGGAGGGGAATGATGTAACAGTTTTTTATGAATACTCCCCAAAAAATGACCTGGTTATGAATTTGTAAATGCTGATATTTTTTAAAATTGGATCTGTCTATATTTTTTTCACATTGTTATGCATGACGGATGTAGTATGTACATTGGCCAGTCACAAGTTAGGATTACAACAATCATGAAAAGGGTCTGACAATGTTTGTGCATATATTTTAGGTCCCACCTGCACCGTTTAGTCAAATATTAACATTGCATATATGTACTAAAGGTACAATACATCAAGGGTTGCCAAAATCTTCAAGCATCGCTTGTTTGTTAAACCAAACCAGGTCGACGTTTGGGCCTTACTATAATAGAACATGCAATGCATCGTAATGCCAACATGACTTAATTTTTCTACACTACTATTTTGGTTACAATTTAGTAAAAAGTGTGTTTTCAGAGTTAATAAAGATAATGTGATGGTAATTGGGGTAAATCTCGTTTTCATGATTTAACAGAAGATGAGGGGTTATATTGGTCACTGTTGAATGGAGTTCAGAAAGAAGAATATGAGTGCTTTCCTGCTCAAGGTGCCGAATAAATTTGTCTTTTATTTAAGATGAAATAGTTTCTCATGCATGGTGCCATGTTAATGTCTGTTCACACGTTTCTGAACCTCAGATTTTCCCTCATTCATACGGGAAATCTACGTCGGATAGAGGCCTTCACTGGTGCCACTAAATACATATACACACAGCTTCACACTGTGATCATACTGCAACAGATGTTCTAAGGGTAACACCCATCAAGCAGGTGTCTTATGACCACAAACTGTCAATAATGCTTCGTATGGATATGAGGACATACTTCAAGAAATTAATTATAAATGCCAAGAGTTAAATGTTGATAACATCATTATTAGGTGAGACTCTAACACAGATATTTCTGGCTTAAGATCACTACATATCAAGATGTTTAATACATTTATTAAGAATCAGAAGCTTGTCTTAGCTGTACACCTTGATAAGAATGAAATTGATTATACGTATGAAAGTAAAGTTAACCATGAAAGGTCTACGATAGACCATTTCATATTATCAGAAAATTTAGCGATCTTGTTATTGAATACTCTGCGCGTCATGATGGTGCCAATTTGTCAGATCATGACCCTCTCATCTTGAAAACTAGATATTCCTATAGATTACTGTCTCAATAATAGTGATCAAACATCTTTACCAAGACCGCTGTGGCATGAGGTAATCAAATCTAATATAGCCGCTTATTGTTCCCTATTAGAAACAAAACTGAAAGAGATTGCAATCCCATGGCAAGCTATTCACTGCAAGAATTTTATGTGTTCTGAACACTCAGACACAATTCAAAAGTTTCACTATGACATTGTTTCAGCGTGCATGGATGCGAGTAAAGACACAATTGCATACAGTTATGACAAAAAGAGAAAAGTTTTTCCGGGCTGGAATGAGTATGTTGAGAAACACAGAAGGGAACAAATTTTTGGCACAATATCTTGAAAAGTAATAATTCCCCGAGGGTTGGTACACTTTCGGACATTAGGCATACCACGCAAGCAAAATATCATTACGCCTTATGTTTTTTTAAAAAGAACAAAGAAATGTGTGTAGCAAACAAGTTGGTTGATACAATTGTGAATGACAAAAATAGAGATTTTTGGTCTGAAGTTAAGAGAATAAGAAATTGTGGAGGTAGTAAACCTGCTGTGATAGATGGTGAAAGTGACCCAAACGTCATTGGTGCACTTTTTGCGGAGAAATATAAAGACCTTTATAGCTCGATCCCTTGTGACTCTCGTGATCTTAAAAAAGCTGGAAAATGAGCTTAACAAATTAATTGTGTCCTCAAAAGACCAAAACTGCATGGTTAGCTCAATGTGTCCTGAGTTAATTGCTGAAGGTATACAGAGATTAAAAAGAGGAAAACATGACGGCGACTCGGGCCATTACACAGAGCACACAATTAATGGTCTTGCATCCCTTAATTTGTATTTGTCATTTCTTTTTACTTCAATGTTGGTACACGGTGTTGTTCCACAAGGCTTAACAAAGATCATGCTCCATCCGATTCCCAAAGATAGACGCTCTTCTTGCAGGGGGTCGGAAAAATACTATGGGATTTCACTAAGTAGCACAATATGGAAATTATTTGACTGGATAATTTTATTAGAAAAGGGCAAATTTCTGTACTCTTCTGACCTGCAGTTTGGATTCAAACCTAAGCACCCGACGGCTCTGTGCACAGGTACTTTAATGGAGTGTGTGAACTATTATTAATCTAATGACACTTATGTGAATCTTTTGTTTTTAGATGCGTCTAAAGCATTTGAAAGAGTTGAATACGTGAAATTATTCAGGTTATTGTTAAGTAGAGGCATGTCGCCGATTGTGATCCGTTTATTAATACACATGTATACTAATCAAAAAGTCTGTGTTATATGGGACAGGGCAGTTATAAAACCTTTTGCATGTCTAAATGGTGTCAAGCAAGGTGGAGTTCTTTCTCCCATTCTATTTGGAATATATATTGACGAGCTTCTGATAAAATTGCAGAAATTGGGATTCGGGTGTCGTGTTGGCCATGTTTTTATGGATGCCTTAGCATATGCTGATGATGCAGTTCTGATTGTTCCTACAATGTCTTCTATGAATAAACTACTGGGTATCTGCAGTGATTTTGGGAAGGAGTATAATGTGATATTTAATCCCAAAAAGACAAAATGGATGACGTTTTCTAACGACTACGCATATGAAACATTATCTTTACATGGTAAGCCAATTGAATGAGTAAACCACTTTACTCACCTTGGTCATCTGATCGGTCCAAACTCATTCAACAAATGTCTTCAAGTATGTTGCAATAAGTTTTTTGCAGATGTTAACCTTTTGATGGCTCAATTTAGAAAAACGTTTGCTTCTACACGTCATCGTTTGTTCCAATCATATTACATGTCTGTTTGTGGTCCCAACTTTAGGATTTATTGGGTAGAGAGGTGGAAAGGATATTTATATCTTGGTACAATTAAGGCTGTCGCATTTTTATGGAGAACACACTGTGAATTATTGCCACTTATTTGCAAAGATGTTCCAATAGAGATAAGTGTGCATAATCTTTTTTTTTTCAGATATATGCTGAATGTAATTAATAGTCAAAACATGGTTGTTCGTATGTACGGAAAATTGATATTCCATGGCTCTCGTTCACATGTAGGAAGGTCCATGAACTTCCTACTTCACAAATATAACATTAGAAGAGATCAGCTACTTGGCAATGCTTCAGCTGTATTTCATGCAGTAAAACCTGCGACGCACAGCTCTGATACAGTGAGAGCCACCGCAACTACAATCTGAGAGCTCTGTGATATTAGAGACCAGAGACTCACTGCTATTCTAGAGCCTGCAGAGATAGAAATGTTAATTGAAAACCTATGTACATGTTAATTATTCCTTTTTGACTTTTTCTCCTCTTACCAATCTAGCGTCCTGACCATGTCAGGAGGACGATCGTACTTCCATACTGGTGTGATGGAGATGTGTTACAATGATTGTGGGCACTATGTTTTCTTTCCTATATGCTTTCTCATGTTTGAATTGTCTTATTCTTAAAAGAAATGCGTACTCCGAGTACGAAATATATATAATAGATATATATTGTATTTGTGTCTTTTTGCCCAGAACCACTTCCTAGTAGTCAATATCCTATTCTGCAGTTCGAACTCTTTCCTCTCCATAAGCTAACCTGTCCCTGTCTAACCTGTATATATATGGAATTACTATTGTCTATATTGCACACGTTCCTCTGTAAAATTTTGACATAGGCTGTATCAGCCCAAATTAATTTAAGGACTTCAGCGGGTAACTACTCAACATGTTTCGGAGCCTTTTAACCGTATATGTATATATACATATATATATATATATATATATATATATAAGACAACTTAAACTTAAAGCCTATTATCTCCTAATCTTCTCAATAGCAGATACTGAACAGGTCTTATATGACAGTATCAATGGATCTACATCTGCAAGCTGCATTTCCTCGCGAACATTGTTCTAAAATTATGTGTAAAATGGTGCAACAAAATATGTACTTTGTAACTAAAAGAGAACTAGCATTGTTCCGGTCATTGTGGCCTGATTGAAAGCCTGTATGTTTAACCATTTGCACTGATATGTTTTGGGGATGGGGGGAGGGGTCATTATGTTTTATTTTACTTTATTATTATTTTTAGATGTAAGGAAAATCAATTTCTCAATGAATTTTTATACGAACTTGTGTTGTCATTGTAATTTGTCCTTTTGCTCATATGTAATGACCCCACGCTAATGTTAACATGATCAGCTTGTGATTATCTTGAGTTTGATTTGCATTGTGTGATTAGTTTGAAACACCTACTTGATTAGTTTGAAATACCTACTTTATGGTAGAACCACAACACGGTGAAAGCCAGATATAGGTTGAATAGAGCAGGTAATTATCTGTAAAGTTGAATGTGTTTAAGGTTAGGTTTCCATTGCTTTTGGTACGTTGACCATATGTCTTACTGACATAATCCTTTGCATTTATGAAGTACCCACAGATGTCAAAGTGCCGTCTTGATTTATTCAGTGAAAGTTACCATCGTAAAAAAGGCTTGGATCTAAGGAAAAAGATCCATATGTCGTAACTCATTACTACATGGGAGTCCAGCATCGGACTGGTGTGCACAGTCTTCTCCAAACGTATTTGATACTAGAATAAGAAATCAGATGTAAAAAAAGGGAAACCAAAGTATAAATTAATAAGGTATATGTCTTTTTCTTGCTGATCATTTCAGCCTTATTTTGAGTCACCTTATATGAACAAAATTACCTGAGTCATTTTCATAGTCTTCACTATGCATATTTTTGAAAGAAACCTGACTTACAAAATAAACACATAGCAGCTAATTTTGAGTTTTGGTTGGTTGTTCTCTTTCCAGTAAGCAATGCATTACAATGTAATAAACATCATCATTAGCAGTTCTGGTAGTGTTGTATATGATAGACTAGAAGATGTGCTTCGGGACAACATTCATGTTCCAATATCCATACGAGAAATAAATTACCAGTCTTTCGGTGTTCTTTTATTTACTTGGCCACACATTGCCTATCTTTGGTACATAAAGGCTTCACCAAATCTTAGATGCGAGGATCACTACAGAACATATGTGACCTTGGTACAACTATTTCTGGAATGTTCATCCTGTTGAGAATCCAGAAAATTCCGTCAATACTCTTCATAATAACACAGGCCCTAGTCACTCTTACAGTGGTTCTGTACATGTTGGTAGCCATGACCTTTAGGGGTTGTAGCAACACAGCTTCTGGAACATCACGTTAGTGTAGCGTTGTACCCACATGTAGTTGGGGTCATCAAGCTGATGATGGTTCTTATTTAATAGCATTTGCTGCATTGATACAAGGGTCATGGGTTGCTGCTGCCAAAATGCTAGCTCATGGCTGTTTCTTTTCAAAGATACAAAGAAGGAAGCTTCTCAGGTAACCTACATCTACCAGAGACTTGAATATAGGTGGTGTAAAAGTAATTTGAATTAAACTACTTTACTATATTTTAATCCCATTAACCCTATAAGAGCCAATTGTCACGGAAGTCAAACTGATCAAAATTATCGTGGAGAAACTAGATCTATATGTCTTATCAAAAGACCCCTCATTCAAGTACCAGCATGCCCATAGCTCCAGAGAACACAAGAAAGAGCCTGGTCATCACCTCTTCTCGGCATATTACACGGAAAACATACCAAGGAATCAAGATCAGTGAAAAAGATAGCTGTGTATCTTGTTCTGCCAGCAGCAAATATGTACTTGCTTGCACGGTTTGTATCGGCTTACAAGATTTTTGCAAGAACGGTGAAGTCAGCATACTGAGTGTTCTGTTGTATCCTTTCTGAAGTCACACAACAACGTTGCTTGTTCTACAAACTTCATTACCACCACTTTTTTAAATTTTGATTTAAACAAATATATTGCAGAATATGTGTTAATTCTTACTTATCTGTTTTCTTTTGTGTGTATGTTAGGGTGGGCATATGCTTCCATATATATAGTCACCATACTCCCCTTGATGAACATCTCTTGATTTTGTGAAACATACCTGTCTACATGTATAATCAGTCACATTGACTGTCCAATTATGGTTGATCATGCAGGTGGACCTTATAAGCCTAATACATGGTACTGCTTGTATGTTTTTTACATTCTACATATCCAGCCATTACCACTATTGGAAAAACCTGTTATGAAACAAGTAATTAGAACTGTGTGACTTGGTGTATTAGATACTTTTTCATGAAATTAGCCCCCCCCCCCCCCCGTCCCCATCCAAGAAAAAAAAAAGGAGAGAAAAGAACAAAATAATGATATGGAAACCAGAGGAGCGAATCAAGCCAAGGCCACCAGTCAGGATATCAATCATTTAACCATGTCAAGGATGATCAGATGTATAGAGGTTCAAACATTTTGGTCTCAGTTCTGCTTTCCGTCTTTTCTTCTGAATATTATCAAATTATTCAAATTCAGGTTTACATTTTGTCAACACTGTTTACATCGAAGAAATAACTATGAGAAGTGTTGGCTTCAGATGTGTCCACTTTTCCAGTCTTTTTGAAGGCTATTCACTCTAGTGTTTATTTGAAGAATTTTGGCATTCTGATATCAGATGCGTTGGTCTTTCAGGTTTTTAAACATCTTTTTTAGTTGGCCAATTGTTATCAATAGCCTAGTGACCATTTGTTCCACAATAGGCACAGTGTTTATTTTGACAGTTGTTTTCTTGAAAAGGTGTAGAACCGCAAATAGCACATTTCATTTCGTTAGAGCACGTTTTAGAGCTGTGCCCAAATACATGACAGTGAAACCAACTAATTACTTTTAGTTTCCTGATTAGCTGGCATGAGTGATGCTTACCATGAGCGTACAGCACATTGTTAAACTTTGTATTGCCACTTGAAAATTTTGTGGGCCTGATTTTAGCTATGGGCATGCACTTCTGTGTCTTGTGACTCTTGAACCAGTGAACTGTGATAGTGTCGCCTGTAGTATTGTGGACAGATTTCGCAATGTCAGCCACAGTGGTTGTGTTATATTTGTTATATATCACTGGTATTGGATATGGATGATCATAGTTTCCTCCCCCTCATGTTTTTTTATCTGGCCTACCTGCCACACAGGACCGTGGTACAAAAGCGGAGAGCCACATCATCATCATCATCATCATCATCATCGTCGTCGTCGTCATCATCATCATGTGGACAGTCCCTGGTTGGCAAGTGTGCGTATCATCATCATCATCATCATCATCATCATCATCATCATCATCATCATCATCATCATCATCATCATCATCATCATCATCATCATCATCAGTCCCTGGTTGGCAAGTGTGCGTGGATTGAACTGCAATTAAATTCATCACATGGCCCAATGTCGGGGTCAGTGTCACAGTCATGTGTTGAGTGACATCGAACTAAAATACCACCACCAGGTGGTGAATATGTGTGTTTGAATTTAGGGAAGGGTTTGCAGCGTTGCCTTCCTTTGCAATGTTGCCCTTTTTATACAGTATTGGCCTTACAATACCACCAGGTATGACAATGTGTTCGTCTTCAGTATGATAGTTCATAGCTATGTTAGATGTTCTATTTTAAACTTCTGCTTGGTAAGTTTTGCCTGTGCTTCAATACTTTTTTTAAAAGTCTTGTGTTTGAGAGTTGAGCGGCTGTTGTTTGTTGTAAACCTAACCTGGGATAAAATTTCCTGCAGGTAGACAATTAATTTATGCAATTGAACATTTGCAGCAGAACTCCAGGTTTCCTTTCTTCGTGTGGCAAAATACCTCCACATTCACAATGCAGCCAATGTTTGCATGCTAAACAGTTCATCTAGTAAACGATTTTTGACGGTTTGCTGTTCGCATATCTTACCAGCCTTTGTTTTTTTATATTCGTCTTAAGGTCGCAACAAAAGTTCTACTTGTAATAATGCCAGTTGTGCAGTCAGATTTGCTGCATTGGTTTCTGACAGACGAAGTCTCAATTCTGGTTCAAGTTGCAACGTACTGCTGTATCTGACATTGGATAAATTTGCACATGAGTGCGCTGCACTGCGTTATCAAGGTCAGTGCACAAGATTCCTTGTGATTGGTTGCGTTAGGTGAGATCAATAAGTCACCTGTTCTGACAAAAGTAGTGATAAGTTGTTAGCGCCGTATGACGAGTTCAGTGTGCCAAAACACCGAAATACCTGTAACTGGACTATTGTTTTTCGGCAAAAATGAGTCCATCAATTCATACTATTTCCCCAACACTCTTTACCAATTATACATGTACCCGCCGTAAGATTCAGACCTGTATCAACTGTCTTGACAACCAGGATGGTATGCTAATATCTTTTTCACCTATAACATGTTGTAGATAGGAACTTTGAGCATTTTTAATTTGCCAGCTCATCATTGTACTTTTTTTATCCTTACCAAATGCAAGCTCACTTTATGTAGGCCTACCCCAGACTCGGACACATTTGTCTATTTCATTTTCTAAATTTCCGTTCATCCACAGGTAAAAACAATTTTAAAAACATTGGGCAACAAAAGTTTTAATTCATTTAACCCTTCCCCATGCATTAAAGACACGTTAAAACAAATTAATTTGACCATAATTTAAAGTAATTATTTCAAACATTTCAATGCTGTCACCTGTAGAGACAGAGGTAATTTTAAAAACTGTGTATCAGCATAGCATTGCTTAACGGTCACTATACTGACAGTGATTTAATGGTGTGTACTGTATGCTTAAACGGGTACTTCACTATATAATTGATATTTATACAGCAATGACACACACGATTTCCATGAAATGCTTTGAACCTTTTGGTGTCCTCTTAGAATGCACGACATAAACAAGTGACATGATAACCATCAGATGAAAACTCCCCGGCTTTTTAAGGATAAGTCTTTAGTTGGCATGTGGCTTTGGTTAAAAAAAACTTGGGTTGAAACAGGCAAATTATTCAATAATATTGCTTGTAAGAAGCAGTGATTTTGCAAAAAAAATATACAGTAAAATCTGTCTATTGCGGACACCTGTGGTTCTGGTAAAAGTGTCCGCAATAGACAGGTGTCCACAATAGGCAGGGGCTGAACTTTTGGGACCTCAGAGTACATTTGCACCAAAGGAGATAAACTTGTATGGACTGTCATAAAATGTGCATATGTGTACCCATCTTATTCCTTATAATGAAAAAAACAAGAAAACTCAGTTAGATAACAATAATAAGAAAATAAGAAACAAACAACAAACATACCACAGGGATATCTTATCCTTTGAGTACAGTATAACTGTATGTGCCATTGATACAAATTGTGAATAACTTCACATGAGTCTCAGTTGGTCCTTTGTTTTAGGCTTAATGATTGATCTATGGAGCTCAATTGTTTGATAGACAGAGAAAGTTTGTGCAACCTCACTCAACAGGAGCACCAGTGCTCAGAGACACCTGGCATGTTCGTTGAGGCATTGCAGCCTAACTGCTTGGCTGAGTGAGCTTATTATGTGTTACAGGCCACTGAACAATGGAGTAATTAGTCTTTGATTCCAGTTTAACGTGAACAGCATTGTTCAGGCATTACAGCTTGGAACATAACAAGTTGCAAAAAAAGCATTGATATATTGTGTCCGCAATAGAGAGGTTGTTTTTGCATTTGGTACCCCCAAAAGTGTCCGCAATACACAATAGACAGGTGTCCACTGTTGACAGGTATCACCGATATGAAAATGACTTAAAAATATTCGGTTCTGGCCAAAACTGTCCGCATTAAGCAGGTGTCCACAGTAGACAGGTGTCCACAGGGGCAGGTTTTATTGTATATTTAATCAGTACAAAGCATATGGAATTAATTTTTACCAGCTTGTACATTTTCGAGTTAAAAGATATAAAATAATTACAGTTAATTGAGGATTACATCGATTACTCAGACTTTATTTAATACTCCCTGTCTTCAGATGTGGTTGCATGTATTTCCAAAATGAACCATGCTGCAAGATGTTTCCAGAAAGACAAATGATACAATGCTGCATGCACACAGCAGAGCTGACCGATCGTGTGCACATTATTAAGAGACATGGATATGTTTTGTCCCAAGCTAGTATTAGTGTATGGCGTATGCCATACACTAATACCAGCTATAGCTTTGAAAATTCTGGGAAAATAGGTTATTTTTCATATACTAGAATTTAGATTAGAGTGTATTTCATAGTGTAGTCTCTTCTAGAATTTTCTAATGTCAATTTTGAATATCAGTCATTGAGGTGAACCACAGTCAGATAGGCAATGCTTTGCGGGTTTTGAACTTAAATTCATGAGACCTTAAACTATTTTTATTGGACTTGATGCATATTAATTGAAGGAATCATGGTCATAATAAAAATTATTAATGTGTGCTCTAGTTTTATGCATGTTGCACGTCTAACTGTAATTTTTATTTCATCATTTTGGCCTACTAAGTTAGTTCAGGTTAAAATGGCTATGTTGTTTAAAAACTGTTTTGCTGTGTTTTTCTTTTGGCAGGTTTATGCCAGACACAAAAATTATTGCACATTTTTTATGCCCAAAGAAAAGGTAATTTGTCTTACAACCGATGGTTTGTTATTTTCTGTCGTATATTATAAAAAAAGTTTGAAAAGTTGCCGACTAACAATATTGTAATATGTAGACCGTTTGTCGATAAGTTATACTGTACAAACATGATTTTTTCATTTGACTCTATGGACTTTGTTTGAGAAAATAAAATGAATAAACATTTTTTTTTAAATAATCCACAGTGAGATATTATGAATTTACACTCTGATTCATGACCATGTTATTTTTTAATTATGTTATCAAAAAGTAGTTTTAATAGATGTGGTGATGTGCAAAATGGCTTGCTATTTAAGCTTGTTTAGGTCTCACGTCAATCCAATTTGATCAACTCTGTTGTATGTACTTAGAATTGCACTGGATATAAAATAATGAATAATATTTGATTTTGTGTCTACCGTATTTTGCTATAATGATAATTTGAAAGAATGGATAAGCCTGGTTTTGAATGCTTTTACTTGTACTTTTAATCGTGTGACTTCAGGTTTGACGCTTGTCACCCAGGTTCGACGCTTGTCACCCAGGGTGGATGTTTCCCCAGGCCAAACTAGACGGGCTCGAAGTGAGGGTCTGTTTACTGAAAGAAGCAACAGCAGTTGAAATCTTGCTAGTTTCTCCCCCAGTGTCTCTTCCAGCACTATGTCTGTCTATGGAAGGCAGGGAGTTTCTACATGACAATATTAGATGGCTTGCCAATCCAGAGTGGCAGGACGTAATGTGTCCATGCCCTAATGCCAATAAAGTTCCAGTGCCACCAAGAGTTGTGTCTGAGCAATCTGCGGATCCAGTCGCTTTTGCTGTTCCTCCTTTGGTCGAACCTACACGGATTAAGCGCACATGCCGGCCTCCAAAGGAACTGAATTTATTGTACTGTACATGGTAGACATGCGAAGCTGAATTGCAGCAGAACAGACAAACATGACTGTGAAGATAAAGATGTGTGGTCAGATTAATTTTTTTTTTATTATTATTATTATTATTTTTGTAGATAGCCTTAAAGTATGTACTGAACTTAACTCCAATAAGGAAGAAGGGATGTATCAAAGTATTGTATAACTTACTGTCTGCCAATGTTAACTGCATGTCCTCTGCTTTAAAACACTGGATGCCATCCCTTTTTTAAAACCGAAAAGGAGAAAAATCTGAATTGTCTAAGGCCTATTCCCGTTAAAGATGCATTAAGTTAATTGGTTCGATATTAATTTGAGCAAATACAGTGGTATTTATTGGAAAAAACAGATGAAATTCCCTGTAGGGGAAAATGTCTACGTATATTGCAAATTCAGCTCTTTTGAACAAAAGTTACTGCGAGGGATGTAAAGTAACTTATAGTGATCATCTGACATTTTACAGTTTTTACCCTCGGCACATAAAGTGCCGGAGGGTATTGTCGTCTGCCCGTCCATCTGACCGTTCGTTTGATAAAGTTACCGCGATATTTAAAAAATATTCACCGTAGCTGTCCCAATATTTTGTCGCAAAAGGACTTTATAGTGCACCAGGTTCCTATTGAAAACCATATTCCTGTGATTATTTTCGAACCATTTGTGAAACTTTTATTTTTTTATTTTGATGGCCGTCAATCTTGACGATCATACCGCGATATTGACCACAGCTTTACAGACATGCTGTCAGAGATGGATCGTAGAATGGACCAGGTTCATATTATAAAACAGCTTCTTCTGATTATTTTTCTACCTTTTTATGACACTTTTAATGTTTATTTAAAAACCGTCCGAGTGGCATCATCTGTGACGTCATGACCACGATACCTCAAAATATGTTGACTGCTGCTTTACCAAATTGAAGAGATGTATCTTATGATAAACAGGTTCCTACTTTATAACAAGCTTCCTCTGATTATTTTAAAACGTTTTATTAAACTTTTATTGTTTTTATTTGAAGTCCTTCTGGGTGCAGTCAACACTGTTATATGTAACTCCGCACCAAATAGAAACTCAAGTCAAAAAGAGTGGCAGGTTCATATAATTTTGCGGGGAAGGAAAGAGCTGTGAAAGAGTGAAAATGCACCTTTAAATTCTTGATACTGTTCAAGTGCATTATTGCATAGGGAGCCAATATATGTACAACACAGGGATAATTTCACAATATCATTCAGTAGAAAAAAATATTTAAAAACGCGCAGACGAAATTCCTACATGCAAACAGTGGAGAACGAGGCTAACCGATGATCGAATATTTTGTATCTTCATTCCATAATTTATAGGTATAAGTTCAATTAATTTTCCAAAAATCTGGCAAATGTAATGAAAGATCCAGTTGGAAGCTATACATTACGATTTCATACGAAAATAAAACTCTTGGGCTAATTAATAATGCTGAAATATCGAGTTTATAATTGGAAATTGAGCAAGGATAGGCGCGCTTGTTCCTCTTTTATCGCTCATGCTTCTTTCCTTCCACACAAAAATTGCCCATTGAATGTTACAGAGATCGAGATCTTTTCTAATCGTAAACTAGCGGGTCCAGCAGCAAACACACAACACCAAAATTTCATCATTTGGTGGGTTGAGAAATGTAAAAATTCCAACAGAAAGCACACTGTGATAACACTTTAGAATTTGCGGGACTATAAACTCTGCAAGCACATTTCAGCAAAATCTTAACAATCAAAAACCAGCATGTTCATCAAAAGCTAGGCAGTAACAAAATATAACACTCGCGCTGGTTTCTGCTGGGCTGTTAAAGGCTCAAGATTCAATTTTTTTAAGTTCTGTACCCTGAAGCCCATTCCAGCAAAATCTAGCATCTTCAACAAAAATCTGACATTCTAAAATTTCACAAGTTCTTTTCTCAGCGAAATACAGCATGCTCCCAGCAACATCCAGCATTCGCAACAAAAACAAAAATACCCTGGAAAACACTAAGTTTTCTTTCCAAGAAAATCCAGCATGTTTCGAGAAAAATTTAAGCCCTTTTTCCAGCAAAATGCAACGTGTTTACAACACTTCTCAGCATGTCGAGCAAGTACCAGCAAAATCCAGCATGATCCCAGAATTTTGATCTTGTAAGGGATATCAGTCCTTCTTGCAAATACCACACAATCGATGAGATAACTTTAATGCATGTGAAAGGGGGGGGGGGACTTTTTCATAGGATCTGGGATCACTGTTTGGCTGCCAACAGTATCTTTGCTACATGTTTCTCCTATTGATCATAACACGGTGCCTTTGCCTTGCCATAGACTGTTGTCTGAAAAAAAAACACTCCATGTGTGGTACCATCTCGAAGCTATGGATTTCTGCTACACAGGTGATTTCCTATGGGCTTAAGAGTTACTTCAATGCGGTAAATTTATACAAGAAAAGCAATTTTTCAAAGTCATCAGTTGCTGTTTTAGACACCCTTTTATTTCTTTTCTATTGGCTAACTATTATGCAAGGAGGATCGATCACAATATAACTCCTTTGCATAATTAACTATAATGGTTCATAACATGGACCAATAGGAAAAGCGGTTTTCATCCTCCTGTTAACATTATAATGTTATTATTACTATTTCCGCCTAACTCTGTTACGGGAAACATGGGGTCTGTCTACACCAAAGGACCACAAAACTGGTCATTCCTTCTGCAATTGCTCGTAAAATTGTGACATCTCTATCAGATTAAGATACGGAAAAGTCCGATGAAATAATTTGAAACGGTGGCAAAAGTTATGGAATGAAATTAGCCACAGGTTGGGGGACGGTGACGGCAAGACCATGTTAATGCAGTTAACTTGCACAGTGAAAGGTTGGTTTCTCCCAAATATTTCACTTTCACTTTCAGTTTTGACACAACTAATGTTACTGCATATTGCTAATAATTGATAATGAAACATGAAGCACAGGAACTCCATCCCACATAGCAAATCTCAGTCAGTACTGGAGCCAAATAAAGTGTCATCATCCTGGGTACTGATCACGGCCATTAGCGCAAGGGGGTCGTAGTGATTACCGAGGGTATGACAGCGAATTGCAACTGAATTTAAGGGTTAAATATCTTCTGTTGATCAAGTAGAATCATTAAGCAAATTTGTGCCATGTGTGTCATGAAGTGTTTCAGGTATTGCTATGAAATTTAATAGGACTAGAAAAGTGTACAAAGGACACAACGGCCCCACCTGTCATTACCCCCATCCGCATTGGAAAAATATGGCATTTACCTGGTGTAAGACCACAAATACTTTCTGAGATACATGCAACACCAATGTGACAAGTGTAACGTCGAATCAAAATTTGCCCTATTTGTTTTAGTGATTGATTGGCACAAGATAATTGATCCAAGGGAGAAACAACACTCCAGGTGCACACTTTCCTTTTTTGATAGATGCTTGTACAAAGTTTCATGGTTAAAGCTCAAACACCTTTTGAGATACAAATGTGACAAGTCTAACGTCGCATCAACATTTTCCTTCAGTTAATTGATGATTAATCAACATAATAGAATCAATCGAAAAGAGAAACAAAACTTAAGGTGCACACCTTCATATATTGATAGATGTTTCCACAAAGATGCATGGTTAAAGCTTAAACACTTTTTGAGATACATGCGACACAAATGTGACAAGACTAACGTATAATCAACATTTTCCCTAAGATTATGAATGATTAATTAAGACTGTTCAGTCAACCCAAGAGCAAACAAAACCCCAGATGCACGCTTCCATATAGTGATAGAATTTTCCATTAATTGTTATGGTTGTACTTCAAATGCTTTTGAAGATATGGGCGACACAAGTGTAACAATTTTAATGTCGGATGGGCGAACGGACGAACGTCTAAATATATTTACTTTTGGCAAATAAAACATGTCTTTTATTTTGTTTGAAATGTACTGTTAGGATGCATTTATGGTGGCGCCCAGCATTGAGGCGATGTTTGTCTGCCCATTTAACTTAAGGTCCGTCTCTTTCTTAATATCGTTCCCCAAGTTAGACCATAAATAATAAAAATGCTATAGAACTGGCCAGTCGCCAATCTCTACAGGCCGTAACCAGTATACATATAAATTGTCCACCTTTTGAACATGAACAGTTAAGGATTTATTAATCTACACCCCCCCCCAAAAAATGGGTGAAAGTGCTCTCCATGGCATCCCATCCTTTTCTTTAATCTCTTTTTTTTCAGGGTGTGCCCCCCCACCCCACCCCACCCGTGCTCCCTCACCCTCCTCCTTAGTTGACAAAATCTTTCTCACCTACTCTCATGCGTGGTTTATACAAGAAGCTTCAAACTTGTTGGCATACCGCAAATGCAAATCCCTTGATTGATGATTCCGTCCAAGAACTACAGATAAGCATTCGCAGTCAATAGTCGGATTTAAATGGAATGAGTGAACATATCACTACGCTGAGTTTACTTAAAGTCATCAGCCATCAAGTCCGGGAAAAAGACTCTTTTACATTTTGCTAGTGTTATCTTTAATCATTCGAAGAGGCTCACTTTAATAGGGATATGGTAGACAGTCAACTAATTTCTCGAAACAATAGGAGAAAGAGAAATGGCGCTAAGTAAACCTGCACTACTTTGTACAATCTGAAAGCATGCAATAAACTAGCCCGGTGTTAGCATCTGTATCGCTTTAGAATCTCTCCTCAAGGTAATTCGAGTGCTTGGGGATGTTACGAGGGCGGAGAAGATATTTGCCAGTGAACTATGTGCATGTATCACTTAAACTAATTAAAGGACTAAGAAAATAGTGAAAACCGTACAGTAACAACATGTTTGCGATAGTCTCGGTAAATTACAGTATATTTGTAGATCCATAATTTTAAAGGCAACAAATGACATATCTATATTGTGGTGTAAAAGAGCTACAGCTGATGTGACTCTTTATCGGACCAAATAAGACGGATTGTTTGCGATTTTCCACAATTGAAGCAAATTATCAAACACTTTAAAGACATGCCTACAAGAACTTTGAGTTCATGACCTCAGATCACCCTTAATACATCGTGATTGCAGCAGGAATGAGAATACCAAAACATTGGAAACAGGCCATTTGACTGTTATTATTATTAAATTCCGGCAGACGACTGGAAGATTTCTGTAGTTGTACCCGCACGTGTGAACTTTAACATGGATCACCACTGAACGGAATTTTTCTATGACAGAAGGAAGATCCATCTCACAAATGTCTGGGCTTAAAAACGAACACTTGTATGTTTATTTGATTTCGGGTTTTTTTTTTTTTTTATTGTTTTGTTTTTGTTTGCGCTTTGTGTGTGTGTGGGTGGGTGTATGTGTGTGGGGAGGGGGGTGGCACATCTGTGTGTCAGCCAAATATAACAAAATGTTTATCTGATCTCTACCTTCTTCTATATAGGAAACTTATAACGATGTGATTTCGTACAAAGCTGTGTGCTAGCGTAATTTATCAGGTTCCTTTACGTTGAGTGCATTAGTAGGCAAGCTTTCCCGTTATATTTCGCCTTTTTTCAGATCAAGAAAAGTCGCAGAAGCTGGTTTGCATCGTACCTTGGTTGCTTTGGACGAGACCAACAGTAATCAGCATGTGCAACCTGACCGTAAGTTAGCATTACAGTGCGTGTATGCAATAATCGTCTATATTGCATTACGCATCAATTACTCAGGGTAACCAGAAAATTATCAGGAAAACTAAATCAATACACATATTTACAGGTCTGTGTAACATTGTTTCTCATATTCAGATAGAAATTGATTGTAATACGCTAACCAGCATACCCTGAGCCTGCATTATACAGATTGGAAACATACTTGTTGTAGTTGAAAGTCAAATCAACGTCCTTTGTCATTCGTTGTGCAGGATATATCACAACAAATGAATAAATTTTCATCAAAAGATCTTGTCAAAATTAAATTATTTCAAACATATCTAAAGCATGTACCTAAGAGGATGACATTTATGCCAGTAAAGATTCTATATTTCAATTGACAGTGCTATGTAATGCAGACATCGTGATTATCCCTGCTGCACATAATGATGTCGATATAAATGTCACAGAGAGAATCCTTGACAAGATAGCTTTAGCTCCGAACAAAAACCGCATCTCCATACTGTCACCGAGATATCAAACGTCTATCAACACATATGTCAAAACATATCTCTCATGGTCTTATAATAAAACGGATGTACTGAAAGCAACAGAAAAAGCATCCAAATATGGTCATATGTTTCCATGGTTTGATAGTACAGTGTCACTGACCAAGCTTGCATTTTTCGATCAACGCAAACCTGTTCGAGTCGGAGCACCCATGGTTATCATATTCATTGGACGTTGGACATATGGGGATGACTTTTTCGATTCCATGCTGCAATTTAAGAAAGCTAACATCACCACAATACTGCTTGATTTCAAAGGAATCCGCATGGATTGCAGAAGGAGAGAATTCTTCTTAAGGGATGAAGTGTATTTTTCAAGGCAAGAGCCCACAAAAGATGTTGTAAATATGATAATGAGGGCCATGGTACAGAAAGGATGCATCCACAGTGGTGAGTGCATGTACTTACGATAGCTAGTAGCGTCACTGCAATATGTATATATTGATATTGTCATGGGTGTGAAAATGATTGTGATTGTTTGTTTTGATTTGGAGATGTCATAGTATTAATTGTGTGTGTGCAGAGTCACTGAGTAGGCCTGCTTTGCTTGGTGCGGTTCATGGTTTTTGTAAACAATTAGAATAAGCTGGAATTGTGACCTACATTCATATGCGGTCCACACAGGTCTCACTGAGTAAATTGGGATGTGTGACTAATTGGAAAACTCTGGAACACTGGTGAGATTTTTAAGCCTAGATATATAAAGTAGCTCCCTTCATAACTGACAGAAAGGAGAATTCTAAGATCGGACAGAAGCTATGTGACCTCAAGCCCATGGGACTGTGAGGCAGGAACTCGTTTATAAGATAATTGCCAAACGTTCATAGCACACACATAATTATATTATACATTATATTTTAAATTTCCAAAGTAAGGTATTTCACTTGTGTGCACTCGATGTAGCTTGTTTTGCGTATATATATATATATAATTTTCTTCCATCAAGTTAAATTTACTGCATTGTTCGTGCAGTTGCATGGTGCTTAAATACATTGTGATCTATGTAAAGAAGCTTTATAGCCTGTTTATATTAGGATCATACCAAAATGGGAAATGAATGTATCCAGTTGGAGGCAAACTTCCCGACCTTAATAGTCACCTGAATTCTTACATGTTATTGAAATTGTGACTATAAACATTTATGGTCTATGGTGTTAGCCCGTCCTACCTTAAACTGACTCAAAATGGTCAAATCTTCCAATACCTTTGGGCTTATAGGTAAGTCCTATAATTTGTTCCTCGGACATACATGGTGGCAGATCAAGCATAGTAACTTTTACTGGTCGCTTTTTTATTCACGGGTAATAGCCAATGTAAGAAGTGAAGCTAATTTACTTCCATTTGAATAGTATTGTAGCCATTTTTTCACACATGTATCATGAACAAAGCATGAATTAAATTGCCATTACAAGCGTAAAGGGTCACAAATGTGGAACAAGGGGGATGTGATAGTCCTGTGCTGAGCTGACTTTACATCTACGCACGAATTAAAGCGGTCGTATGAACTTTAAAATGATATCTAGGTCGCATTTGTTTGAAACCTTCAAGGATGTTGCCAACATATACATATTCTTTCATCTGGTTTTCCAATTTTAAAAAATCTGTTTCAACCTAGGAAATACAAGCACCATCACGTTGAGGATGATTTGCTGGAAATTAGGTACAGATACATTTCGAAAAGTTTCGGACAAGGTCTACAGGTCCCTAGGAGGGTCGCTATGCACTTTCAAAAGAGTTGGCGCAGCCGTTTTAGAGAAAAAGGGTTCAAAACATTTTACAAAAAATGAACCCCCCAAAATTCATAAAAAATCTAAAAATCATTGGAGCATGATCATATGAACAAACCTCTTACAGACTAACCCAAGGCACATCTTGGCCCAAATTTTATTGGAATCTTGTACACCATATGTGGAAGTCGAAAATGTGAATTAGCATTGCAATCTCCATTGATTTAGGGATCAATAGAAATGCATGCATCAAAGGACAAATACCTGAGTTGAACAAATCTTGAAAACTCAGTGCTTCGAAGTATCACTATCTAAGAACATTTTTTTTAAAAACCTCCTAAATGCTACATTACAGCCAAGTTTCCAGATCAATCTGAGTGACCCCTTCAGAGAGGGTGAAAACACCAGAAACACACAAAAATGTATCCCCACATGTTGAACAAAGTTAGGTTTGTGAGTCTCTTGAAGTGGCCCGAGCATTTCCAAAAGCAAGTAGCATTAGCGGAGCAATCTGGAGATTTTTTTCTCAAGGATTTAAAAAAAATGATGAGGACAAATTGCAATCCTCACTGATTTACACAGCAACCAATAAAAATGTACGCATTCAGCGAGAATTACCAGAAATCACCTCTGATATTAATCGGGATCAAAAGTATCACCACCTAATAAACATGTTTGTTTCAAAATCCCACAAGTTACAATTTCAACCAGTTTCATTACAATCTGACTGATACTTTTAGAAAAGATGTGAAGAAAAAAATTGTTGAAAATTAAGCTAAAATATAGAAAAAAAGCGCCAGTGGTTGGACAAAGTAAGGTATGGTATTCTCCAGAACTGCCCCTACACAATTTCGGAAGCAATTGGCCAAGCGGGTTTGGAGACGATATTTTAATATTCTGCGAAAAAACAAAATCTTCAAAAATACAATAGTTACGAGAGCACGATCAATTAAACGCCTGGTACACAAACACCTTAGATAGATCCTGACCACGTTAGAAGTGGATCTGGCCAACGGTTTTGGAGAAGTCGAAAATATAAATTGTTGAAGAAAGGACTATGCAGGATTACGACGTACAAAAAAATCATTAAAATGCCACAAAGCAGTGGATCGTGACTATTTGAAATACTTGGTAGAGACATACCCAAGGGTGATCACCACCATGCTTGAAGTTAGTGGATATTGCGAATGATTTTTTTAGAAGTCGTAAAAGTGGGTTGTTGAAGGACAGACTGCGAATGGACGACGATGGACTAAGACCAATATTATATGCTCAGCAGACTGAAAAATCAGCTGAACGAAAAACGGATATAATCCACACACTGTGTTTAAAACAACAATGCAAAAGACCGTGTGTGACAACACTCCAGGTAGAGCATATTCACCTTCCAAGTACTTTTCCTGGCTCCACGGAGGCCTTTTCCACATCACATACAGACAAACAAAAATGACACAGTCCTTATGCTGACCCCATGGTAATTTTATTCACAGTGGTCAATCGACTGTCTTTAATAGACGCCTATGAAGTATTGCGTACAATATCTCACCAGAAAAGTGACACGATTGCAAGGTTAGTTCAGTAGCCTATGAAGTATTGCGTACAATATCTCACCAGAAAAGTGACACGATTGCAAGGTTAGTTCAGTAGTGAATGCATAATGTAAATCATGTTGACCTTTACGAAGAGGAAACGGCCAGAACTACGTGCTTTACTTTTCTTCGCACCATTGCAAAACATATTATGCCATTTTTTTCTAAAACAAATAAATCAAACGAGTTAGGTTTTTTTTATCAGTAAACATATTACGGAACCCACTGAAAGTCATACAAATGGAGTCCTGTGGGAGTGACATATTGCATTCTGATGACCACGATGGACGAAATGAATAAGCAAGATATGTAGGATTGGTAATATATTCCAAAACATGGAATACTTAAGTTAACAGGTTTAATTACCATTCGCCGGTTTTACATGATTCGACAACAGAAGGTTTGCACCCCTGTCAATTTAGTTTAAATGACCAAGCGGCATCTTGTACAATGTTTTGACAATGTTTATAAATGAAACTTCAGATCCAACGTTTTCTTAAGTCAACTTTGCTTGTACAAGACCTTGGTGTCTTCTATATAATACTCTGCATACAATTCCTCCGTGGAGGTTTTACGTGTGCAAAAGTATCGGCATGCACGTTGAGATTAATACTTGCGGATGTCATGGGACATTTTGTACATATACACACACACACACACACACACACACACATATATATATATATATATATATATATATATATATATATATATATATATATATATATATATATATGTGTGTGTATATATATATATATATATATATATATATATATATATATATATATATATATATATATATATATATATATATATATATATATATATATATATATATATATGTTCTGAATAATAAGTGTACCTTACTCTCAATATGAGGACTTTATAACGCTTAGCTGCACTTGGAAAGACAAGCCATGTAGTCCCGAGGCTTTTGACACAACGGTGACGGATGCTGGGATTTGTTACACGTTTCCAAAGAAACATATCTTCATGGGAAGCAATTCTCCCACAGACTACATCACAGACACACCTGGTTTGTGTCCTTATTTTTACCTAAAGTGAATTACATAATGTTGGACGTTTGTTGCCCTACTTCAGAATGCGTAAAAGGTATACTTCTGCTTCGGAGACGTGCCCAAAATATCGGGCATAAAGCAAAATTAGCTAAAAAAAAGTCCAACAAAATGTTTATTTGTGAAAGGTATATAAAGGGGAAAATTGTGTTTTGGCGTTGTCATTAGTGTCACCTGCCTTGTGTTCATACAGCTATTTTGTAAAATTAATTTGCAACTTTCCCATTCTGTTCAGTTTGAAATGGATTCAACTTTTCTTTTTTCATTCAAAGTTTGAAATTCTAGAAGCAAAAGACATTCAAAAACTGGGTTTCACTTTTTGAAAATGTTGCTTTGTTTGGTTTTTGGGTGTGTCACAGTTCCACTCCAATTAATTAGCCCTTTGATTCTTACGTGTGATGTGAACTTGCCAACATCATAAAATCCTAGAAACCAAACAAAGGAAAATTCTGACGAGTATTCAATTCCTCAAGCGTATTTTGCACCACGATATCAAAGTTGGAATAAAATATTTAAAAAGTTGAACACAGTTCGAACTGAAAAATTAGGACGATTGTACATTCACTTTGTGCAATTGCTGTCTTAATTCACGAAAAATGACACAAATGACAATGACAAATAACAATTTTCCATTTTATGCACCTTTCATAAATGCATACTTTGCTTTTTTTGTTTTTGTTTTTTTGTTTTTTGTTTTTTGAATTTATATTGTTTCACGGCCAATATTGCGCATACATCTTCTAAGCAGAAGTATATCCGTAGCAGCAATTATAAATACAAAGTTAAGATGGGTATTCTAAACACAACCTTTCTCATTTAAGACATGGAATAGAAATCTTGTAAGATAGGTATACTCTTCTGTTTTTCATTTAACTTTTGAACTTATGGGGTTCTCTTTGAGGACTTTCGTAGTTTCAACTTGCCATGTAAAGGCAACCAATATTGTGACATGCAAACTCGCATGTCGTGACAAATTCTACACTTCTGAACTGTTTTTGAACCGCTGTGTACAAATATATCTATTTCAAAGGGAACCACTCCCATGACTCCCTGACGCACAGCCATACATAACGCAGGGATTATAAAGCTCGGTCACGATCTGTCGAGTAAACATACCAAATACTCAATCTATATGGGGCTCGAGGATTTGACCATAGTATAGCATGTTAAATGTATTCCTTATCAGGCACACAAGGGGGGCTACAATTGTTGCTAAATGCCCAGTCTTACGAGTATATGGCAAATAAGCAAGAAGACAAAGGATTCAAGGTTAGTTTTTGGGTCATGAATATAATCTAAACAAGAATAATGTCTAACCTACAACGTGTTTCTAAATATTGCGTGATATCCATCACAATATATTCAGAATAACCGTGTCATGATTAAATATCTTCTTTCTGTCTATTAAACTCTTCCATAGCTGACAAATCAAATGGCGCTGTAGTTTAGAAAAATGGAAAGCAAGCTGGCAATACGCATCTGTTTTTTTTCCTTTCGGAGCCCCCTCCCCCCCCCCCCCTTTTTTTTTTTTTTTTTTTTTTTGTTTTCTTATTTTTTGAAGGCCACCACTTTCTTTGCTTGTATACTTTCAGATGTACATAACGCACTATATTGATGGATTGCATTTTTTGGGGTCTTCAGGGGTGGGCTGGAATTTCCTCAATTTAGTTTGCATCTGGTTTTCAAAAGCAAAATAAATTTGAATTTAGTTGATAATGACCTACGTTGTAGTTCATTAACTGAAGTTGTTATTACAGAACAGGTGTGATATGTAAACAGTAAAATGGTCTAAAATTGATTATTGGGTGCAGTTGTCTTTTCTGTGTTGCTTTCCTAGTATCAGAGTTGATTGCTTCCGTTAGACTTTTTCTCCATAGCCGAGATGAAATTCCATGGCTTGGTGGATATGGTGCTTTTATTATAATATAGCAATGCTTTTTCGCATAAGTGAATGAATGAATAAATTAAGAAACGAATATGCACATAGATGTAAGACCCATTAGAGAATGGGAATAGTTCTAACTAATGCATGTGAACATATCTTATCTTGTATAGTTGATATGCCTTGCTTTTGTACAGACTGCTGAACACAAGTTTCTCATTTTATTAGTGAGTTTTAATCATCACCAGGCACCCTACAGTAGGATTTGACAGGTAAAAAGACATTGAGACAGACAAAGTACACCAACTCGTTTGAACTAGTTTGTATTTCAGACTATTCCACATAATAAGGGTCAATTTTCTTGTTGGTAAAAAAAGAAGAAAAAAATGTTCCCATGACCCGGGGATTTTAGTTCTTATATATTGTGACTTATTACAGGCCAGGCCCGGTGAAACATGACTTTATATATAAATGGCCACGTAACGTGCAGCTATTTGACTTTGAACTTCAAACGTTGACTTTCAGCAAATAAAGGCACCAGGCCTTTTTTCGAATCAGACAGATAAGATTATATTTAAGTTTATTTTTCCTTTTTTTTTTCTAATTCTTCCACGGCGCACTTTGTGGACCAAGAAAAGCTGTTGATCTGGATGTTTATATTAGGTAGCCACAGGCATGCTGGTACTTATATGAAAAGATGCATTTATGAGGAACACAAATCTAGCACCCTTATTATAATTCAGAGCAGTTCGGTTTTTTATTTTTTTAAAATTTATTTTGTTTGTTTTTGTGTGTGTTTTTTTTTGGTTGCTTTTTTTCTTTTTTTTTTTTTTTGTTTTTTTTTTTTTTGTTTTTGTTTTTTTTTGTTTTTTGTTTTTGTTTTTGTTTTTGTTTCTTTGTTTCTTTGTTTTTTTGTAGCTCAATATTTGTTGCAGTTGGAACTGAAAGAGTTAATTCATATGATTTTTGTTCCAGGAAATATTACTTCCAGCCCCATGGGGAGACTGTGGGTCTGTAGCCCTGAAAAAAATTTGGAATCTACACCAGAATGAAATGCCAAATCGAGGAAATGCTTGACGAAATTGATCATGACTGTAAGTGTATCACGCCACAGCATTATCTCTCAGACCCATCCCATTGGTCTGCTCCATCGAACGGTAAGTGTTATGATCGATGTCCAAGACTCGGTAGGCTCATTTTCCAATGACCGTATTATACAAGCAGAAGTGACAGTCGTGCATCCTGAACTTACACAAAGAAGTCACAAAATCAAGCTGACCCCGTTTGTGCAAGAAGATATGACGCCCCTGTCTCCCCTGCAATCTTTAATTGGCCGCTTACGTATGTTAAATACCTACGCTATAATTACAATACTCTCTCAAAGGCCAGATACCCATTCTCTTGATGTTGTGCGTAAAGCCACACGTTGATGAAAAACATATGCAAACAGGTGTTTTAATTGCAATAGTTGTGACCTATTGGTGTAATTCATCAAGTTGGTATTTTTTTCTTGTATGCCTTTAATTGAAATCCTGGTCAGAGATGGCGCCAGTCAATTCAAGAGGACGCCCATACAGATCCGTACCCAAAATTTTATTTTATGAAATGTAATGGGGTGTTATAGACTACGTCAGGAGTTACAGGTGAATTGAAATGCCTGATACTCTTTGCGGCGCGGATCCAGTTTGATGCATACTTAGCACTGATGTATTGTCTGCTCAACACAAAGAACCGGGCATGAACTATACCATATTGTAACTATTTGAAGAATGTATTAAAGATAGAAGGTGTTCGTTTATTTAAACTAGGTTTTTCATGAGACAATAAACATTAAATATTCTGAGTGAAACAATCTAAATCGTCCGGAAAAAAAATTCATGTCAATGATGTGGTATTTGCAACAGAATAATTTAAATGCTTCATCAAGTGTTTTTCAATTTATCGTCTGGAATTAAGTTTATTACAGATAACCCTACGCTGAACAAATACAACCAAAACATAAAACTTTTGACAAATCGTATAATATGGCCAATGCTTTCAGATATATTAATTTGAAGAAACGAATCATTGGCAACTTCAAATTTCAAGTCAATTTTTATTACTTGACAAAAAAACAAAAAAAACAAAAAAAAAACCGTGAGCATCAAATCTAATAAACATATTTATTATCTTCAGTATTGGTATTCTCCAAGACAATCCACGTCAATAAAGATAAATCAGCTAACATAGGTCAGCACTTAATGCCCTTGGGGATAGTTTGGATTTGTATTGTGATGCCAATGAACTCAACTGGATAAAGGTATTATCAAGAAAAAACGAATTGCGGTTTGTCAATTTTCAGGGTGGAGGCCAAAGACCGTTTTTGGTATAGTACTCTTCGGACCAAAAAAGGTTTTATAAATGTGTTTTCATTATTTTATTTATAACTACAGTGTCATACGATTAAACACAATAGCGATTTTTCAAGTGGTTCTTCAATAGTATATGTGCAGACCTGTACAAAATATAGAAAAGTAAAAACAGTTATACTTTCAGTATTTTTATGCATAATTATATAGAGACAAATTCCGTTCAAATATTGTTACTCCAAAACAAATAATTCCTGCGTGTTTGTATATTGTATTGCAGTGCTTACGAAAATATTTTCGAATGGAAGGTAAACATAATGTATTTCCTCAATTGATAACTGTTAAGTGGTACATTTTCATGTGCCTATAATAATGAATCTTGATTTGTGGGGCTTTTTACTTAGCTTAGGAATCCAACATATAGTAGGTATTGGTAAGTCTTTATCGGGTATTCGTGAGTTACAATCATTCTTGAATTTATCCTTATCAAAATATGCTTCTCGATTAGCATTGTCTTTATTCACTACCTAAACAATATTATCTCGTATAGTCTAAGCTACACCAAGTTGAATTTTTAAAAACATCTATGAAATAATGTTGGCAAAGGGCCAAAATTTTAATGATGAATATTTGGTTTCGCACATTTAGCTGGGTATCTGTTAAAGCAATAGCAATTGTGGGTAGTTTACAATTATAAATTAAAGGACCTTTTATTTGGAATTCATGCTTTTAAAGTTTATTTGTGGGTACTCTTGTAACATTTGAGAAAAACCCTTTAGTTTAGTTTTTAAAAAAACCCTGCACAAAAACGATGCAGGCCTACTTTACTCTTTTGCTGTAAACTTGTCTTACTGACAAGTAGGGAGAACTAAAAGGTGATAGGTCTAACAGGTATCTTTTCATTTTTGGCAGAAGTAATGAAATTTGTGTTTTGGGTGGTTAGGCCTATACAATTTGGAAAAAAACTAGTGTCTGCAGTTAATGATGAATATTTCTAAGGTTGAGAGGACCGGTTTAAAACCACCAGTTGCCTTTCATGGGTGACTGCCTGTCTCAAGTCAGGAGTGAAATTTGTTTCTCCACTTTGGTATTGGAAGAGAAATGTTGATGCTTTGGCAAGTCTGGAATATCTTTGCTGTCATTGTTGGGTTTGGAATTAATGAATATGGATCATGTTTTTCTGTACTTTTTTGAGTAAATTGATTTTTTCCTTCATTTTTAAACATTTATCAGATGCCTGACAAATATTATAGTAGACAATGTCAATATGAAGTCTGAGACATACAGATAGCTATGGCCATTTTGTAGATGTTTTAATAATGTATTTTATATAATATTTAGATACCTCATGAACAAAATATGTTCGTGATGAAGGCCTACACATTTGAAAAATATAGTACCAGATTTAAAATTGCAGTTTTGTGCTCAATTTTCTAAAGTAATGAGTTTAAGGCATGTTTTAACTGAATGATATTATCATGATGGAAACACTGCCTTAGAGGAAAAATAGGCCCATACACTTGGTAGATGAGAGGCCAGGCCGGGTACAATGGGGAGGGGGGGGTGAGCTTTTATCTGTTCCTCGGCATGCTCATTATACGTATTATGCTGATAAGAAGAGTGGGGTGCCTACTATATTTTCCACTGAATTGTCTATCAGTGATAAAGCTGGACTGCATGCTGTGCTTGACCATGCAGCTACTTGTTGCAAGTTCTAAGGTAGTGTTCCCAGCAAGATGACTATATTTATAAACAAAGATAGAAGATTCTTTCAGCTCTCCCACTGTGAAGAAGGAAAGTTTTTTGTTGAAAAATATCAACCCCATGAATAGCCAAATATGCAAACCTGAAAAACGTAATATTTCAGAATCAACAGAACCATGCAGTATGCGGAACTATTGGAACTGTGCACGCAAATACATACGAAGAGGTGAGATATCACAATTTCTTACAAGTAAAAGGGTATTAGTTGTGAAACATAGGTCAGCTTCTACAGTAGGATCCAGCGTGTACGATAACGCAGCCTTATTTGGTATCTGGTGAGACTTCTTTAAGCATATGTTAACAAGATTTTTAAACAGATCTATGGCAAACCCTCTGACGTTTATTGCGCATATTTGATTTGCAAATAGTGCTTTACTGTATAACGTTAGATATTACAGATCGCAATCTTTATCAGTGTTGTCCAGTGGTTTCTGCCTCCTAGCTTGTGATTCATTATGGAAGCTGAAAAGCAGGAGGTTTAATTTGAGGCAGGCATATCCAGACCAACATATAGACGCATTGATATTGCGCACGAATTATTACTGTGATAAATACTTGCACTTTCCAATTAAAGCAAAGCTAATACTTTGTAGGAGCTGTTCATAACACAAAACGCCACTGTCCAGATCAGTGCAATAAATCATCTTACGTATGGACCCAGACAATCAGGCCGTTACCCGTACTGGCAGTTATTGGAACTGTTTCTAGGAAAGGTTTGATAGCTAGGCTGCAATCAGATTTTAACCAGTCATTGGAGATTGCAGCGCGGACGAATTTTGCAATTTTCCAGAGAGAGTATCATTTATTGTCTAATCTCTGTGATCAAATGTACCGCATCAGAGACCTTGGTCAGGCGCAGACGCGATATCATAGTTAGAGGACCAGTGACCAAAACAATCACATGAAAAATTATATATTGAAATTAGGCTGGGAAAGATTGGCGGTTAGACATGACAAAATGAAAGTAAATGCTGATGTATAAAAGAGTAAATAATGATGCTCCAAGTTATCATGTAGAAACACTACCCTCATCTTCATGCAGAAGAACCTCGTGCAATTTTCGTCCTGACAGAAATATCCCCCATTTTCTTATCAAACCAGCGAATACTGGCAAAGGTTCATTTTTCCCACAACAGTGCGGTGGTGGAACCAATTACCCATAGACATAAAAAGTCACAACATATATCAACGTTCCAAAATGTATTGAACAAATCCCCAGCGAAAACGATGATTTTCAATAACAAAGGCAAGGATACGAAAAGGAAAAGTCCGTTTAACGTCGATTCGAACAACATGGGAATTAAAGATTGTACTCCTTATGCTTGATGTGCACCTGTTGAAGATATATATATATATATATATATATATATATATATATATATATATATATATATATATATATATATATATATATATATATATATATATAATTATATATATATATATATATATATGATGTGGATAACTATGGGTATGTACATACAGGCCTAGATCCTTGGGAGCGATCTAGAATGTATCCTGTTCTGGTTCCTTGAACCGAATTTTTGGAAAAGTCACATTTGGCACAATGATGCTGACGATGCAAACTTATCAACCAACAAATGCGTGAAGCTCGTGGGAATACGGAATGATGAAACCAGCATTTTTTGTGACATATATATGTTTCTGGGTTTTTTTATGTACTTCTGTTAAACTTGTTATCATGATAGAAAAGGGATAAATACATCATAGTCATGCATTGCAGCCGTACCCTGCACTGGCAGTACGTAACATATGCATTTGATCAGCAGCCTCATGTGTTGTACTGCTGCTAGTGCCAGGTTCGACCGCAACGCACTCATCCGAGGTATCAATTCCTTAATCCTAGACCTTACTACATTTTGGTTACGGTGGCCTCATTTTTCAAGGTCACACAGCACCCATGCATTAAAATCACGCAGCGCACATTTAACCGAACCCTTGCTAGCAAAATATCGCGGGAACCACTGACCACATAAAAGTCAAATTGCTTGTCCCTCGACTTGGATTATAGCTTTGAAGTGACTCTTCGAGGTTTTGGTCGCAGAATCGAAATTGTTCGGCCAGCCCAGGAACCAAAAGGTAAGTTCTAGCTTCCTGGGAAGCCCGAACGATTTCGGTTCAGCAACTAAAGCCGAAAATGGTCACTTTGAACCTAATTCTGAAATGTTCATGCATAAATGTCCTTAAGTAATCCTAACAAAACCAACAATATTTTCACAAACTACCCGAAGTGTCGTCCATGTTTCGGCGCTCATTCGGGTATTCTGAAAATTGAACATACCTACACATATTTTACAGAGCCATTTTGTGGTTATAAACGCAAATTAACCAGTAGGCGTAGATTTGGTTGATTTAAACAAGATTTATTACCGATGTAAATGACTTTTGGTTAACCGTTGATAAATACCATATGTCAAATTAGTACATTTTTTAAAAAAGTGTGACAATAAAAACAAAAACTACAAATCAATTGCACAATATTCTGCATCAATAGTAGCGATATGGCCTGGGAGTGTGTGTGACAATTGGATCGGCAGCACTTTTTAGACCATTTTTAGACCAACTCAAACTGGTAACAGTTACCCAGGTGACCTGAATCAACGAATGTCATTGGTTGCACGCTGTCATGCATCCTCAATCAGTTTAAAATAGTGAACATTATCACACAGGTGAAACTGGACATAAGGGTGTGTCTTGTTGCAAAAGTAGGTTACTCTGTCCAGTGTCTGGGTCACAGTGACATATTCTAATACAGATTGTGTACAGGCTCTAATTCCTATACTATTTAACTTCATTTTATGAAACTTCACACGCACATATTTTGACCTAGAGGTTTGTCATGAATCAAAACTAGGCCAATGGAGGGAGCAGTCTGTGTGCCCAAGTGAGGGGCTTCCAGTGTGTCCGTGAGAATTATTTAATGCAAAACTACTACAAACGCTGTATGGGGCTGGAATTAACTGATTTGGTGTTACAGAGTATATGCTATAGATGTGCTATAGAAATAAAATTTTGTTATTGGACGTGCAGTATTGCACTCCAATGTGACAGCATGTGTTTGGAAATTAAATGTTGGCAGCTTATGGTACTTGCACTGCATTGTACATGTAGAAGTTACTTGCTGGTGACATACATGTTAACATTACAAAGTGGTATATCTGATGTGAGTGTGAAAATCATTGCTGTATTGTTCATGTGACAAGTATAAGGTTTGACAATTACGGCTTGTCCAGCTTCAAATGAATTGATCTTGCCACCCACTTTACCACTGGGACAGAATTACAAGAGAATTGCTGCATCTTTAGCAAAGCTGGTCAATCACCAAATGGATTTTTAAAAATACCCTATATTACTACATTTCACATTTTGACTTCTATAAAATTATCGACCAAATTGGCTGAAAAGCCGACTTGAGGCTTAGTGGCAATTATGTATCTGTTCGGTCTTTACCAAACTTGTTTAAGTGGTCATGCTTCCAAAGTTCATTGAAGTTTATATTCCGTTGATTTTTTGGGGGAAAACTTACATACCAATGTACAAAATCTAATGTTTAATCCACTTCAGATTTCGTTACAATGTTCCCGTAGTGGGTCTGTAGTAAGTCTAGTCAAATGGTCATGATTTGATTTTTGTTCTTCCCTTTGTTCATTTTTTTTAGGGGGGGGGGGACCAATTTGAACTGACTTTAAAATCTCCCCAAAATTTACTGATCAGATACAATTCAAACCTGGTGGCAATATAGATCTAATGGGTATCTACCTTGCCATGCCGGATTCTGATGTTTTAAATTTTAACATTTTTGATTTTTCTCCTTTTTTGTTTTATGAAAATGGTAAAAATGTTCTTCAAAATGGCTCAGCCAATTGCCTTAAAAATCTTAAAGTACAACTATACAACCCAAGCTCTTATTTATTCGCCAGGTCACGCTGGGATTGTTAATTAAAGTGAACATACGAGTTAGCTGAGTATGGGATGTTCACCTGGCCCTCTTGTTGGTTATATAAATATACTGGGCATGGTTTCTAGATACCGTATTGGATTTGTGCAATTGTATCGTTTTTGTGTTCATATTTCATCATTACTTCAGCTGATTTGCAATAGTCATACCGACAGACAACAGCAATTGTATACACCCTCACCACCATGTAGATGTGGTATATAGAGTTGCAGTTGTCTGTCCATGCCACTTCCACCATGACACTTGTATCATGTGTACCTCCAAAACGACGGTTGAACTTACAATAAAATCTTAAAAGTGTATTAGTATATGAAGATGTATACATGGAGATTTGTTTGTCTGTGCAGCAATCTGTGTGTCTGTATAACACCCTTGTTTACAAAAAAAAAAAATCGCAAATCTAATTGCCACCCTGGCCTTCTGGTGTCAGGGGTTGAAAGGACGTTTTTAAACAGTAAAACTATTAAGTAACATCACTCACTAGAGCTCCCAAAATTGCCCTGGATCCAGTGACAATCCATGCTGCTGCAATGTTTCTTCTAGATGCCCTGTGGCGTGTCACAGCACCCTGTGCTGGCAGTTATGTATACTAGCGAGCATGCGCAATCCCTTTTCTGCACTGCATAGGACTGATGGAAAGTGGGGTAGGTTAGGTGGAAATATTAGTGACCTATGTTGAGTAATTTTCCTTAAAAATAGTTTAAATGTTGAAAAAACTTATATTAAGGACATGTTACAACACCATAGGTCACTTTAGATGATGTAAAATCAGACTGGAGGAGTGAGGTACCTCCTGAAATATCTAGTCCAAAACAGACAACCATGGACCAGACAACCATCCTGGACCCCCAGTGCAGCAGCTCTGTGAGCTGGAGAAGGTGGGGGAGGCACCCCCTAAGACGGATTGGATGTGGCTGTTGCGAAACACTGTATTGCGAACAGCCACTGTTCCTATGCTACCAAGTCCTGCAGGTAGAATGACGTAAAGGTCTTACGTGAATGCCATTTTAAAGCAGCCATAATATATGTTACTGACACATCTTTCAACATATCCCAGGAGACAGACAATGTCATAGTCTCATGAACCCTGAGAGAATGTGAATGCCTAAGCTCTTCATCCTGGCCAGCCACCTGGTAGATTAAGGATATCATTTTCCTTATCCACCCCAAGATGCTGTTAAGAGACAAGGTCCCTGACTCCAATTGCCTGAGGGGAAAAATCAGAGGTTTCGGCCCAGTTTGATGAACTTCAGTCGCTCTCAAATGACTCTGACATTGTCATCAATAGGGACTTCACCTCAAACCCCATCAATGCAATTGATGGGTCATGGGCCACTTTTGTCTAACAAATCGCATATATGGCCTTAGCATGACATCCTTCCCATCAGCAGACCACCTGATCAGGGACATATCTAAGTCCTGTATCTTCCCAAGCCCGGCATCTGTGGCCACAAGATCCATCCCACCCATATCTTTAGGTCTGAAGCGGGACTTAGTAAATGCCCCCAGCACCACACAGACGTCGAACAAAGCACCATAGTGTGCCCCACTGGTTGATCAGTGTAAAACCTGTTAACAAGCCCATAATGGAAGGGATAAGTCCCCAGGCCCTGCTGCCTGGTTTAGATGGTAGCTGCAATGGCTGACTTGTACTCCTGAATGGTGCAAACCTTCAAGTGCTTTTCCTCAGACTTAACAAAAAGTCTGCAACACGTGGATCCTCATCTCCCAAGGCAACAGTCCCTTAGCAGAGTACCAGGCAACAAGCTTTATCCAACATGTGTCATAGATTTTTCAAGAAGAGTTACTAAGTTTCCTGTGGGCACCTCACTCAACTACTTCCTTTGAAAAGCAATGCCTCAGGTGATAGTTTCCAGACACGAAGCCTGAGAAACTGCTTGTTGCAGTGGAACTTGTTTGGGCCTGGTTGTTGGAGCAGTTGCAGGAGAGGAAGAAGAGCACCCATAGCTCCATGCTCAACTGCAGAAGGTTCATCTGTACCTTGAGCTGGAGAAGAGCATGTCCAATCGCCCTCAGTTCCAGCCACTTGATGGCAAACTGCCTCCACAGAGGAGGCCATTTGCCTGAGGTGGTCACAGAGTCCAAGTGGGCCCCCCAGCCCCAAAGGGTGTTGTTGATAAACAGAGTTGCCTAGTCGCTGAACAGCACCAGGGACTGCCCCAGCATCTAAACTGCCTGAGCAGATCACCAGCTCAGGATTAGTTAATGGACAGGTGAATCGAGATATGCTGGGACAAGAACTTGCTCTATCAATCTCACTGATCCTGAAAACTGAGGTGGACCAGCTGATAATAAAGCTTCCCCATGGGAACATGAGAATCCATGGATGTTAGGGTCCCTAAGAGAGCCATCCATTCATGAGGTAATGGGGCTGATGCCCTCCTGAAGCTGTTCAAGAGGGAGAAAAACCACCTCCACTTGTCCTCTGATGGGAGACAGATGAAAGGGATTGCCAAAATTGAATCCCCAGGAAAACAAATTCTCTCACAGGAGTAAAACTGGACTCTGGGAGATTCACAATGAGGCCCAACTTGACACACAGGTTCAGCACAGACTGCATGATTCCTCACAGTAGGGCATGGTTGTGAAACCAGAGGAGCCAGTCGTCCAGAAATAGGTGCACGTAGATCACTTGCCAGTGCACAAAAGCTGTGGCCTCTCTCATGACCCCAGTGGAGACGAGCTGTGGCAGTGCCAGAATGAGAGAACACAGAACTGCAACACTCTGCCATTGACCATGAAAACCAAAAGTGTCTGAGAGAGCAGGGCCAAAGAAATGTGAAAATATGTGTCTTTCCGGTCTATTAAGGGTGCCCACTTGCCTTGTCACATTGCTGCTATTATGGTGACGAGTGTCTCCAGCTTGAAGTACTGCACTGCAAGATACTTGTCGAGATGTGACAGATTGATCACTGATTTGTCCATCGTCCTCTTTTGGCTCCAAAAAGGAGCGGGTGTAAGAGTGTGGTGACCACGCTTTGAACAAGAGTGTGATAGCTTGTTTGTCTACCAGCTTTTGCATGGCCTCATCCAAGAGTGCTTGGTTTGCCTATATGTGAACTGGAAAAGAAAAGGGAACTCTTGAAAGTGGAGACTTGCACTTGGCATATTTGCCCATTAATAAATCCTACTGGTCAGCGAATGACACTAGCTGCCTTCCTACCGATCTTTGCCAAGGAGGTGGAGAAAGTTCACAGACCAGTGAGCCTGCAAAGATGTAGAACAAGCACGGGTTTTGACAGAACTCACTTTGAAGGCTAGCCACCCTTCTTAATCAACCTTCACCTGTGAGGCTTGTGCTGTGGCCTAGGCCCATGCCCAGCTGTGGCAAGATGACAGGCTGGGGTATGCTGTCCCTTTGGAAGACTTTGCACCATGCAGCAAAGTCTCATCCAGAGATTTTTGCTGCTTATTCTTGGCCATTTGATCCATTTCTCAAGAACGGAGACCAACTCCTGACTGAACAGTCCCTGACAACAGGGGCAGTTGGTAAGCAGCCTTGCTGACCTCTGTCTGCAGGTTAGCCTCCCTGAGAAATGCTTTACCTTGCAGCAACCTACTGTCTGCATTGAGCATAATGGCCCCGCTGAGCATGTGGCCCACAGCGCTGCCACAAGACTGCTCTATACCCAGCAGGGTCTCCACCAATCATTTCATGAGGGCTGGCACCCTGGGGTCGCCAGGTCTCTCCTCTAAAGGGCACATGGCAGAACACCCTGAAAAGTCCAGGAACGAATCCACAATTGTCATTACGCATGTATCCTGCTCAAACTACCACAGGGATGATAGAAGCAGAGGCACAAAGACTCCTTGACAGTACAGTTCCATAAGGGAGCATATACATCGCAGGAGATAAGTTGTACACCAAGTGCCTCATCTCATAAAACTCCAGCATCGACTTCAGCTTATTTGGCAGCCAACCCAGAGCTAGGCCATCCCCAGAGGATCACGTTTCTGGTGCATTGATAGACACAGAGAGATCTGTTGACAATTAGACAAACTTACTGGCCATGAAGGTGGTGAAAGGCACCTGTAACTTGGGGGCCAGCTTCACTCCATTGACCGACATTGGCACTGCCCTAGGTTACACTGATGTGGGCTGTGGGGCAGCCTTCAGGGGAAGGGCATCCTGCATAAAGGCAATGTTTGCTCAAAACAAGGAACTAGGGCTCTCAGCCTTAGAGAGAGACCAGTCCACTGAAACTACCATTTCCTCAACTGAAGCCACAGACTGGAGAGCTTTTGCCTGCTTGGTGGCTGTGAGAAGTGGCTGCCTCCTTCCACTGTACCACAAGCAGGGGGAACAAGCGCTCCTTTTTGTGGGCTCGGAATCCTTACTTGGGAAATCAAAGCAATCAAGGTCAAGAATGTCCTGGGCCCTCAGACAATCCTCAGATGGTCCCCAGACCAGAGGAGTAAATTCTCGAGGCATTCCTCCTCAGTCTTTCTATTAGGGTCCAGGAGAAGTAGCAACCCTGTGGGAGCCTCTTTGGCCAATACTGCAGTCCAATAGCCATACTGAGATTGCAGTTCCTCTCATGAATGAAGAGTCTTCTCAAGATGCCCAACAGAAGCTCCCCAGTGGCAGTTGTGCCTGAATCCTGGTGGCACTCACTTAGTGAACAGGCCTAGGGGTTGGGGACACGGCACTTGCTGCAATTTCTTGTACAGGCCCATTTACCTAAAAAAAAAAAAAAAAAAAAAAAAAAAAACCCTTTAGCCTTCATGGGGGTAGGCTCAATCCCCAAAGTAACCTAGCCTGCCTCTAAATTGGCATAGATCATCCTAGAGGCAACCGCCCCGATAGACGAGAGATGGATTACCATGGGGGGAAGGGGGGGGGGGAAGATGGAGGAACTTCTAACTCTGACCGATCAATTTCCCCAGTGGGACAAGGCACCTGGACATCCAATCAGTGCACCAGCATACAACCCTTAGGATTTGCATCTGCTGAAGGAGAGACCTGCCTGTTTACAGGAGAAAAAAACACCCAAGTGATGGCACTGACCTAGTACTTTCCCATCCCGTGACGGAGAGGAAGAGAGGTGCCAATGACACTTTGTCCTCTTCTCCCCCCCCCCCCCCCCGTGGCTGGGGCATGAATGTTCATGGCCAGATGAGGGAGGAAGGGCATAAATGAGTCATGAAGCCGATCCGTCACCTCCCCCCCAAGTGAGTCAGAGAGGAAATTAGGACAGTCTTTCATATTAATCTAACAAATTTCAATAGAGAACTTCCATAATCTATTCAGATGAAGTGAGGATTTTCTTGCTCGAAATAAATGTTTGGGTATGAAGAGGTGTAATCATCTGAGACAAAGCGCAATGCTCTTTCCTGGATTTTTTTTTATTTTTGTCTCATCAGCTTGATTACATAGGTGCCACACTAAAAGACAGTAGCTAAAGTAAGATAAGAAAAACCTGTTAAATATCTGCATTATTTCTTTTTCACTCAAAATGTTTGAAAATCTTCTTAAAACACTTATTTTTTGGGGAGGCTGCTTACATAAGTATGTTACATGATAATTAAACTTGAGCTTATCATCTATATAAACGCTGAGCAGTTTAACAGATTTTCCTAGCCTTATTTTGATACCATCTATTTCAAAGTAAAAGTCATCAGGACAGTAAGTAGCATTTGGTAGAAGTAACATAGACTGGAATTTGTCATGATTTGCTTTCATTCTATTTTCTTCAAACCATTTAACACCAATTTGTGCTGCAGTCTCTACAGCATTTTTTACATTGTTCAACTCTTGGTCATGGGTGGGCAGTGTATTGTCATCTGCATAATTATATAAACTGGCAGTACCTTAAATGCAGAAGAATAAATCATTTATAAAATATTGAAGGGCAAAGGCCCAAGAAGGCTACCTTGGGGCATGCCACTCAAGATATATGTCCACTTGCTAAAAGTTCCCCCATACTTAACTCTTTGTTGCCTTCCAGATAAGTAGCTGTCGATGAGCTCACAAGCATTTTTCGACATTCCATAGGATTCCATTTTTCTTACCAAAAGGTCATGCGGAAGGCAGTCAAATACCATGGACAGGTCCATTAGGATTGCCCTATAATTTCATGATGGTCAAGAGCCAGTTTCCAATCTTCTATTACTTTTATTAACAGCCTTAGGCAGTTTTATCCTTTACAAAAAGCACATAACAAAAATTTCAACATATCGTTGAAAACATCTGTCATTTGTACATTTCAGATACCTTCAAAAATTTAAGAGAGGCTAGACAAGATACTTATAGGTCGATAGTTAGATTTGTTAAGAGAGTCTGACTTTTTATAGACTGGAAGCACATTTGCTTTTTTACAGATCCGATGGAAATTTGTTGGTTTTGATAGACATATTTACGATCTCTCTGAAGGAAGGAGACCGTACCCCAGCACCAACTTTAAGAAGTTTTGGTGGGATGTTATCAGGACACGTAGCCTTTTTATGATTTAGTTCTGAGAGACATTTGGACACTTGTTCTTCATTAACCAATTTAAATTCAAATTTAAGTTGACTGTCTTTCATCTCCTCATGTATGACATTAACACTTGAATGAGAAGTATCACCGTCGCTATTAGATGGTAAGCATCCGAACAGACAGCCAACTCTACATACATATCCATGGATATCACCAACTGTCAAATACCTGGACAAACTAATTCCGAAGTAGTGTCCCTGGAAATTCATCAGCTTCCCCTTGAAGCATAAGAAAAACAACAAAAGTACCAAATTTAAAAAAAAGGAAAGGGCTGCTAACAAAATGCGTCCATCAACGACGGGCACCAGAGCAGGAAAACTGATTGCACATGCTCGCCAGTATGCATAACTGCCTCTAGGAGTGCTGTGATATGCCACATGGCATCTAGGACAGTCATTGCAGCAGCATGGAGCGTCACTGGATCCACGGATTTTTTGAGAGCTCTTGCAACGCAGCTAAAGTTTGAAAGACCAGCGTTAGTGACTTAATGTGTTGTAATGTGCCCTTAACTTTTATTAACTTTTGTTTCATGTTGGCCCTTGGTAATGGTTGACACAGAGCAGCTAAAATTGGCGAGAATGAATTACAATATTTCTCTGACAAGAAGGGACATTTTTTGGTAAAAATCAAAGTCGCCCATGATTTTTGCCAAGAAATGTGCTCTTCGGGGAGAGGAAATATATTTCACAATCAAAAATGCAAAATTATGTTTCTTATATCTTGAAATGTGCTAAATAAAGCAAACTATGTAGTGTGGTACCACCTGGAAAGTTTTATTTGAAACTTGGAAGGAGATGTTGTAAAATATCACAGCAAGTGATTGATAAAATATGGATACATTGGTTGTGCTTTTAAAAATCCAACATTTTAGTGTATATAAAAATAAAATATGTGACCATGATATATATGTATTATCATTATTTATTATTAGGATAAAGTGGTTCCAATATTGAAAGGCAACTCCAATGAGAGGCCACCTGGTTTGACAGACTTATTTGATAGGTCACTCCTGCTATCTTTTCAATTTTATTGTACCTGTAATGAGAGTCCCTCTGTCTTGAGAGGCCAATTTGTGGCCTGCCCTTGGCATGATCTCTCAAAACGGGGACTACTGTACATATCCTTTAGAATAAAGAGGTACCTGCAAATAATCCCCACTGCTATATAAAATGGTCACATGACACATGTGACAGGTGGTATTCCATTGCAAGTAAATAATGACATGAGTGCCCATTGTCGTGGAAGGTTGGTCCGAAAAATTAATGCACCCCTTTAAAAGATGGGTTTTTTTTTTAGCAGGTACCACTGTATATATGAATGTGCTTCGAAAAATACAATAGTCAGGCAGTCAAAGCTGGTTTTTTTTGGTCTAACCCTGCACCGACTGATAAAGTTTTTTTCTCACTTGATTATATATCCTCAGGAACTCTATAATGAATATCCGGCAGATATCAAGCATATATCCTTGAGCAATCTGAGAAATTCAAGATGGCTGCCAAGTAGGCAGCTGGTGGCCCAATATCTTTTTATGTAAAATTTGCCTAGAATTGGCAGCAGTACCATTTTGCAGCTAATTTTTGCAAAGGAAAGCAATTGTGATGCCCAAGAAATGAAATGTGGGATGGTTTACTGTTTTCAGCTTGTCTGACCATCGGTGCATGTGTGTGAGTGTGTCTGTTCACCCATCTGTCCACCCCACATCTTTAGAGCAAGCTTTATCATGAACCACTGCTTATAAGTATGTATACTTAGTGATATTGTTATAACTTTGGATTTACTGCTTCCCTCTACCCGCAACTGCTGAGCTTCTCCTACGGCGTTAATTCACTGATATTATGTGTTTCATAAGCAGATTGCCAGTCAAGGCTAAGGACCTTTGTACACAAATTCGCCAGTACGTTTTTAGAATAGAATATACAAACTATAGTTGTCCACACAAGTGGATTCGGTTCAGTTCAAAGACAAATATTTTACTTTCATTAAATACATTTAAAAATACACATGAAGATGCAAACCCATAGGCTACAGTTACGTGTTAAGCATAACAGAAAACAGTGCATATCGGCATTGCGTTCGTACCCTGTTATGTCATCATAATTATGGAGTCCACTCATTAAGATACCAGCAAAACTGACCAACGGTAGATGTAAATCTTTAACTGGTCCTTGAAATAACAAAATGACCACTGCATCCTTGCATAAATGATTTCAAGCAATTAACGTGGCCGCCGCCAACAGGTACAAAGAAACAATAATATATGGATATAATGAATACTCACTGGCTTCACATTGCATATATATAAATACCACAAGAACTCCCTATTAACCTTAGGACTATAATGTTCCTTGCACTCCATCTATCAATAACCGAGATGTGCTACCTCGTCAGGCCAAGAAGGTAAAAGTGTAAACAAAGCATTCATCTCTTACTTCTTACACAAGTAGTCATGAGTATGTAAAATACCAACATGATCCGTGCAGTGTGACCATTAGTTATACGCCCTATTGGGAGTGTCATTCAGTCTCACATCTGGGTTTAATGGGGGCCAAATGAGTGCCATCAAGCTTGCATGACTGTAAGGCACACTGATACTCAACCACTATCTATAAATGTATATATGATTAGCAACAATGTATAGAAGTATAAATCAAAAGTTTTACTTCCATGCAAATGTACTTTGTATCGTAAAATCACAATATTGTCCTTTAAAGGAGTCCCGAGAGTAGACATATAAAAAGTGTTTGCGCCCTCGCAACCCGCAACCTTACAACTGTTTCTGACCTTTAACCCCCCCCCCCCCCCCATGAGACTCCATGGGTATATATAATAAGACACTTCTCTAAACCCCTCAAACAGGTGCGGGGAGGGCACTTTACACCACTGTCTGGTTCTCTGCATTGGACTACAGTAGCTGAACTGCATTGTTCAAGACTTCAGACCAATTCAATGCTGCGCAGGCGAAGAATGGGGTGTATTCTGTTAACAGCTATATAGTTACTCATTAATTGAACATATCAGTTATATGCTGTTGAGACTTAAGGCATTAAACAAAATTCACAGAGTGAGAAGTTTAAGCAAATCACTTTGCAGGAGTTGTGATTGTCATTGCATTTAACAAATTTCACGGCTGAAGGGTTTATGCTAATGATTTTTCACGGGTTCTTGGCACAATTATATTTGTACAATTATGAGGCATTCAGTGCTATTCAAGGGATCAGAAATATCAGCACATATTTTTTACGGGATCTCGGTGTGATTTCACTGTTTTGAATAAAATTCACTGCGTCAACAGTTTCAGCAAATAATTTTCCATGGGATCTTATGTAATTTCATGAGGTTGAATGAATTATACGGGAGGAGTGAGATTTAAGACTGATTATTTTTCACGAGCAAATTTTAAGGCCTTCAACAATCCACGGAGATTCACCAGAAATTCACAAGATATTCACGGAGCTTGCCGGCAGTAGGAAAAACCCGAAAAAACACTTAGGGTTTTTGAGAAAAACAGTTCCCCTTGGACGCCAAGAGTCCATAGTTGAAAAGGTATTCGACCAGACGTGTTTTGTTGTCCAAAGGCCACAGAAATAAACGTCACGAAACTCTGATCCTCTATATAATCGTACAAGAGAGAAATTACTGGAGCCAGAAATGATTTAACCTGTACAAGCGGCCGCAAAGGGATCAAAACAGATTTACCCGATGTGAAATGGAAAAATTTACATGGTAGCAATGAATGCTAGTAGAGATTTTGCCCTCTCAAAGGTACCACGCTCTTAAAGACACTGCCACTATTCACACATATAGGAAAACTTGCCGTACACAAATGGATCACATGACAAATAGGCGAAGCCGGGAACATAATTTGACGGTTAGTTTACTATAGCGTGCCATACATGTATTTCTTCCCCAAACTTTACATTGTTACCAACCACCTCAACCTTATATGACCACTGTTCAAGACTTTCCTTCACATTCTAAGGTCATCTTCAATAAACACCACTAATACATTTTCAAAGGCGGCCTCTAAACATATGTCCATAAATAAACAAACAAACAAATATATGAATAAATTCGTTTGTTTAATTACAGGCTCCAGTCATTTCTCTTTTCTGTGGTGATTACAGGCTCTTTTTTTATTAATGTGGTCTCTGGACAATAGGGTACGTCCAACACTCTTTCTGCTTGTCTGGTCGTCCACAGAGAACCGTTAACGTCAAAGGCCCTGTGTGTTTTTCTCGGGTTATTGTCATGAAGTGAAAGTCTTGACTTGAGTGAGCGCTGGTCAAAACATCGACGAGGAGAAGTATTATCGTCAAGGACACTATCGAATACACTTATACTAAGAACCTTCTTTTAACCATTTAACCCCCGAAAGCCTGCATTTGTTTGTGGCACAGTTTGATACAGCATTCCCTGACACTCGATAGTCTGCTATATGCCTGTCTATGGTTGTCATTTGTTGGACTTCTGAAAACGTTTAGCACGGCATGGAGGAAGGCCATTAGATTTTTATAGCTACTTCCAGATCGTACTCATAATGTACTGCTACCTATAATTTTCATGATCTTACCGGTACAAAAGCAACCATACACACGCACACAATTGTATTATATATGCATGTGGTTTCCTGGTGCTTGGAAGTAGCTGTTTTGGTATCTGCAATTCCATTGACCATATCTCATCATAATATAATCTGGACAAATATGAACTTAAAAAAGCTAACTTACGTTATATGCTGCGATATATTTCCAATACAGCAATTTCATCACCAATGGACACCAATTTACCTTGTGGCCTATTTATTCGAGACCTTTGCCTCGCCAGAGATGCTAAACTGAGTATCATTTTTAAGGCATGAATTGTGTGAGACCATATCTTTTTATGTACAACACAACAATTTAATATACTTGAATAAGAACGTCGGCTTTAAAAAAATCATTGCCAGGCATTGTTTGAGTGAGCCTTTTTTTCTACATAATGTACGCTTGAACAAGTCTACATTCATTTCCTTGTATTTTTTCATGTATTCAGTGTACCCTGTTTATACTAACAAGCACATTATATGTATATTCGTGTGGGCTCATACAGAGAAGTATATATATATATATATATAGAGAGAGAGAGAGAGAGAGAGAGAGAGAGAGAGAGAGAGAGAGAGAGAGAGAGAGAGAGAGAGACAGAGAGAGACATCGGACAAAAACAGAAAAAATAAAGGTAAAGACAGTCTACAAGCTACTGTGTATTATTGTGCAATTTCCAAATCCGTGAATAAAAGATCGCACACAGGAGCCAGTCATACCATTGGGTGTTGTATGTGATGTACACGATATTTACAAGCCAAGCCAGAAGCGCATTTTTGTTGTCCAAGGAAGATGTCCACTGATAAGTGCACGTCTTCATGGACCCAAAACATAAGTACACCAAAAAATTGTAGCTTTTACAATGTTTTTATGTGGCTGCATAAGTATATTCAATTTTAGATCTCCAGATTAATTACGAATATAAGCAATGCGTTGACGGATTTCGAGTTAGCACTACGGCTGAATATTATCATACCAAGCATAGCGTAAAATAAGCTACCGCTTCGTTCATGGGGTAGTTTGTCACATTGATAAGAAGATCGTATGCTGCGTCTCTTTTAAGCTCTTCAATTTCTCACACTTCAATTATTTAAGATTTTCAGCGAAATTGCTTAATTTTTGTAAAGCCTGCATAAAATATTAAGTAAACAGTCTTTCCATTGCTTCAAAATTACTTAGAAATGCAGTCTGAAACTGCACAACAGGTGTTACTTTTAGCTACGTTTTTTTTTTTTCTTTTTTTTTTTTTTTTTTGATTTGTTTTTATTTTTGTGTATGCTGTTTTGGTTTTGTATTGCGTTTGTATGGGTTTTTCTGTTTGCTTGCTTTTTTTGGGGGGGGGGGGGGCAATTTGCCCATTTCTCTTTTAGTGCGTATATTCTTTTTGGTCACTTTATAAGTCAACAGGTGTTGCATCGGCCAATCACATTTTTTTACTTTTGCTTCTGAAACATTTGCTAGATTCACCTCCAACTTAGGATGTACAATTATCTGTTGTTTACCAGACCACGACGGTCAAGGACTACATTCATGTCTGTGATTTATGCATAGCAACCACCTTAAACTTCCATGCTCCACAATACACACACACACACACACTGCCTGAAATCGGTCATCATACTATGCACCCTTTCGCAAAGTTAAATAAAACAACCATTGTATACAATATCAAACTACACTCATACTTTTATATCAGATGAGTAACCATTGTAATGTTGATTTTTCGAATCCAAAAGGCTTCTTGTACACGAGGAATTATAAGATTCACTGACAAATTATCATGTCAAGACACCTCATTTAAATTACATTCCTGTTATATTTATTTGACTTGATTAATAGCACAAACGAAATTCCTTGCAGCTGTAGTACAGTTAACTGTTAGAGAAGGCACCACATCACGTTTCAGTACCAACTAAAGATTTGATAGTTTATACAAGATCATTTTTTACTTTTTGCAATTCTTTTATTCTACTTTGTCTAAAAATATTTATGAAGTAAACCCGTGGACATAGGAAGTACATGCAATGTGACAGAACAGAAACAAATTATCATTTATGGTGCTAATTATGTTCATATCAATAAAAAGATTAGCTGATGGAATTCCCTTGTCAATATGAGGACTTTTCGATTTTAATGATAAATGTCTTTTCATTTTCTACAGAGGCACAATTTCATTAAAACTCTCTTTTTATTAGTTGTTTACATGGAGAAAAACCCTAACATTTAAGAACGCATATATTAAGCGGAAGATACTCATTGGCACCTGTAAACATTAAGGTGACAAATTTAATTTGAACACTGCACATCCCAATCAACCATTGATGAATTCCTGAAATGAAAGTTTATCATGAACGTCGTAGTGTCAAGTTCATGATATAAATGGTAACATATAAGTCTCTGCATATATATATATATATATATATATATATATATATGGGTGTGTGTGGGTGGGGGGAGACATGTTTGGCACCAATAACAGTTTGGAATACTTCATATCTCAAGGACACATTAATTACCATCTTGCATCATAATGGATTGCATATGACCCTCCCCTTTTCGCCCTGGCACCGAATTCTTATAATGCATCTTTTTTTGCAAACTTGAGAATCAGGAACACTTTTACCTTCGTATCAGACATTGTTTGGCCATGGTAACCACTTAAACACTGCACATCAAGGAACACATTTTATTAGTGACTTGTAGAATGTTAATGTATCACTTGAAATTACAACACTCGTAACCATGGTATTTTACCCTGACCCTTGAAAGTACATTTTCGTGATTACAGAAACAAGTTCATGAGGAGTATAGAGAAACTATGTTACAAGTGTCAGTGGAGAAAGACAGAAGTCACAGACAGAAGTTTGGAGCAGAGAATATTTCATTTAATTTTGGTATCTCACTGTTACCTCTTCTTACGTATTGTCATATTTGTGTATGAGATACAGGGATCGTGATTTTATCACCTCCTGCTTGATTTATCTCCAAATACTGGACTTTGCAGGGCATCGATTCTATGAACATTGGCCTTGCACCAGGCTTGGTCTGAAATAGGCTATTGTTTCAAGTCAATTAGCCATTGATTTGCAGCATGACAGAGCCTGTATTGGAAGCTTTGATTACTGGTCTTACAAACATAGAGAAAAAGAAAGCAAGCAGGACAGGGATATTGAGACCATTGATGTCCTGCTTTACTTCATAATCTGTTGGATATTATTGTTTGGCTGCAAACTGTTCCTGCCTGGATGCCCTCTGTCCACAGGCAAGACTGGCAGAGTAAACGATAACATACAAAATGACCATGTCTGGCCCACGGCACAGATCACAGGTAGAAATGACTTGAATTTTACTCTGAGCTCATATAATGGAACAAATTACAGGGTCTTGCATCCCAGCTGGAAACCTATCTGTGCTGATACTATGATCAGTCGTACTGAAGTGTGTTTTCTCCAACCTTTTGGTCAGAATATGAACACAAACATGATTACCCCTCTCTCAAGGCTACTGTATAAACACATCAAGGATTAGACCAGCGTATTTCAATGCACAGGTCCCTGTAGTCTTAATGTCCTGGTCGGGTGATATAGAATGAAATCCTGGCCCGATCAGAAATATGTGTAGTGTTTGTGAACGCCCTTTGGCCAGAACTTACAGGGTACTCACTTGTGATCATTGCAATATGCGGACACACATAAACTGTGGAAATCTGTCAGCAGACCCGTATAACTACTATTTAAACTTGGGTCAAGACTTTGCCTGGTTATTTCCCATGTGCATAGACTAGATGGCAAAACTTCCGTTTCATAACTCATCATGTATAAGTACTGGTCAGTCAATCAGTGGTGACACTATATCAGAGGACAGTCATGATAAATGTGAAAGTCTAAGTGAGTCAGATGAACCACCAGAGTTGAGAAGTACTCACAAAAGAAACATGATCATAGGACACTTAAATTTAAACTCTATATGGTATACATTTGCACGTTTCTGTCAAATTTTCAAGGACATTTTTGTTGACATTGATAAACACAGTGAAACAAAGATTCATGATTCTTTCCTAATTGCTCAGTTAAAGACTACACCTTGTACAAGAATGATAACACTGAGTTTAAGGGCGGACTTTTAGTTTATATTCGCTCAAGTCTGCCTTTCAAAGTAATTGATTTTCAGACTGCCTCAGTTAGGACGCTTAGTGTAGAAGCACGTACTGAATTACACAAGTGGATGATCATAGCTGCATACAGGACGCCCTAAAGCCCAAATGAGGTTTTCATTAATAAAATTACCTTTCTTTTCAACCAAGTTATTATATTTTATGATAATATAGTTTTACTTGGGGATTTAAACTTTGATCTTCTGAATCATGCTAAAGGCAAACCATTGACAGATTTTATGGACACTTTCAATCTAAAAAAAAAAAAATACGGAAAGCCACACGTTTCACTAAGCACAGTGACAGTCTTCTGGATGTAATTTTAACAGATGTAGGGAATTTATTTCTGACTTCTGCATCCATAGACTGTGGTCTCAGCGACTGTCATCACTAAATTTTAACAAATAGAGCTAATATTTTTACTGTATATATAAATAAAAAATGCAACTTCAAGCGAAGAAATGACACTGATGTCATGGAAAGTGAGTCAGTATGGTGTGAACTCGAAAATATGAATGGTACAGGGAAAATGATTTTGGAAGCTATATACAAACCTCCAAACCACAATGTGAACAATTGTGTAGATGAGTTGCACCACACGCTTTCTCAGCCAAATATGGGTAACTCCAAAGTAATACTTGTGGGTGATATGAATATTGATATTAGTTGTAATAATGGATCCTATTATTTAAACACCCTGAGTGCTTTTGGTTACAGATCATTTATAAATGTACCTACCAGGCAAACTGATACAACAAATACAGTTTTAGATCATATATTTACCAATATAGCAGACATATTTACTGACTCAGGTACCATAAGCTGCGATATGAGTGATCACAAACCTGTCTTTGCAATTCTACATGGCATTCATACCAAATTTAAAACTGTTCATGACAAGGAAAAATATAATTTTTGACAAAAATATGTTAAATGTGTTTTCCAAGAGAAATTGAGGGTGTAAACTGGAATCTAGTCAGTAATGAAATGTGTGTAAATAGAGCATATTTTTTGTGTGAAAAGTTTATTTCATGTTGTGACAGCTATATCACCAAATCTAATGATAAAAAATACAAGATCAAGAAACCATAGATAACAAATGGCCTTCTTAAATATAAAAAAGAATGTGAAAAACGATTTGTATTATTTTAGTCGTAATGAACCCTTGAATATACATGTGAGACAAAATATAATCAGTATAAAAACTTAATAAATATACCAATTAAAACACCAGAGTAGAATTATTTGGAAAATAAGTTCCGAAGTAACCTGAATGACGAAAACAAAACTTGGTAAACAATTTATATGAAGTACTAAATAAAGAAAATGTAGTCATAATAATATAACTAAACATATCTATCACCCTGATGGTGACACACAAGCTACATTAACAGACACCAATGGAATTTGTAATGCATTTATTTATTTATTATTTTTTTATTCATTTTTTTATTTATTTAATTTTTTGCTTGTTTCTGTGGGAGAAAATATGAATGACTTGATAGAACTAAGAGGAGATGAAAAAGATGTATGTGTTGATCTCGAACAAAAAGTGAAAAAAATTATATTCCTAGAGCCAGTCACTGAAGGAGAAGTGGCATTATTAATTGATAGAATTAAGATTAATAAGTCATATGGGCATGATCTTTTTCATCCTTGTTTAATGAAGGATGCTAAAACATATATTTTATCTCCGATGACGCATATAATTAATCGATACTGCATGGTCGGATACCCGATAGCTTGAAACAAGCACGTGTGATAACCATTTTTAAAGTAGGTGATTCTAAGCTTATGGGCAAGTATCGACCAATTTCAAAACTTTCCGTAGTCTCAAAAATTCTGGAACGATGCATTGCAAATCAATATGATTTTATTCTAGATAAGTCAATTTTTCTGTAAATTTCAATACGGTTTTCGGAAAAGAAATTTTAGGTACTAAAATGGCAATATGTGACTTAACAAACTTCCTTCAACAGCTATTGGAAAACAGGAAAATTTGTTTGGGGATTTTTATAGATCTAAAAATGACATTTGACACAGTGAATCATAGCATATTATTAAAAAAATAGAACATTATGGTATTAGGGGTATAACTTTGGAAAGGTTCAAAATTATTTGTTGGGTAGGAAGCAATTTATACAAATATGTACTGATTAATTTACTACTTCTTTGGTCACATGCGGTGTACCTCAAGGTTCAATCTTAGGTCCTTTATTATTCTTGATTTATGTAAATTATCTACAAAACGCACTTCTCTTTGGTAGTTCTAGATTGTTTGCTGATGACATTATCATTGGTTAAAGTGATACATTAAAATATAACGCAGGAGCAGACTTAGTAAAATTAATGGACTGGTTTAATGTTAGTAAGCTTACACTGAATCTGACTAAATTCAAGTTATAGTTATAAGTTCCAAAAACAAAAACAAAAACAAAAAACCCCAAAAAACAAAACAAAAAACCAAAACAAAAACCAAAACAAAACAAAAAACAAAAAAAAAAACCCAAAAAATAAATAAAAACAAAAACAAACAAAAAAATAGTAAAATTTTACTATATTAGCGGGAAATAAAACTCTACCGCGAGTAGCATGTCTGAAATATCTGGGTATATACATTGGTCAACAATTGAACTGGCAGAAACATAAAAAAGATATACAAACAAATTTCACCTATCATTGGCATATTTTCAAATATTAAGGACTTAATTTCCTTTTTCTATTTTACGCAAATTATATTATGCTCTTATGCATCCACATATATTATATTGTGTTGAAGCCTGGGGTTCAGAGTACCAAATTCATTTTAAACCATTAATTATTCTTCAAAGACAGGTCATTCGAATTATAACCTTTTCAAATCCCCAAAGTCACGCTGACAAGCCATCCAACGCTGCAAAAAAAAAAAAAAATCGTCCCTTCTACAAATTTTATTTTCTAACTATTAGTCAACTTGTTTTCAATGCATAAAATGGTATGTAACTCGTAAATCTTGGATTCCAACACCGCCATCTAACACATAGCTGTAACACTGGAAACAAACATCCTTTATCCCAACTCCAACATAAGACCAAGTATTATTATCAGAGTATTCCACATATCAAACCCAAATTTTTCAAGCGTATACCTCAAGAAATTAAAAATCACATCTATAGCTGGTTTTAAACGAAAATTGCAATTCTGGTTACAAGAGATAAATTTTGATATTTATGTATTACTATTTCCACATAGAAAACTTAGCATTTAACATTTTATTCTCCTACCACAATGTACCTTCACATATTGTGCTAACAGTTTCCATCGGTTATATTTATTCTTAATATATTTCCAGTTATGTGGAGTTATCCTTTGGTTGCACAGGTTGTGATTCCATTCTCCTTTCGGTTTCCCTTGTTTTCATATATGATAATGTTTAGGTAACGCTGTAAGTGATTGGCCATTACTATCTGTTGTCAGCTCATTTCTGCTGGTTGAGGGCCGTACAAGGCTTAGCTTTCTGACCTACCTTCACAGTATTATTTGGTTTCTACATGTATTATTTTACTATGCTTATGTGACAAAAATAAAGAATATAAATTTGAATTTAATTTATTTCTAATTTCTGGATCCATAGACTTTGGTCTCAGCAACTACCATCGCTTAGTCTTTACCAATCTGTGTGAACACCTTAAACCACAAGGCAAGCAGTTCATTGTGAATAGAAGTTTCAAACATTTTGACGATTCTGCTTTTATGGAAGATTTTACCCAGATTCCTTATAGTCAATTGATACATGACCTCCCTGATGATGATAGGTACTAGGGTTTTTTAAATTATACAATAATATGGTTAAGAAACATGCTCAAATGAAACAAAACAGGAAAACGAGTACATTAGGCATCTTTTGTACACGCTTCTCTCAAAAGGAATGGATGGAAAAGGAAAATCTTTTTGACCATTTTAGGCCAAATGGACGACGAGAAAGGCATTGGACTGCCTATACAAGTGAAGGTAATAAATGCACAGAGCTCCGTAGAGATGAAATAAACAGTTATTTCTCAAGAACTGTGCAAGTGACCCACCCAATGCTGACTTTTGATCTGCTGTAAAACCATTCTTGTCATGAAAAGTCTCAAGTAAATCAGATATTACTTTGAAGGAAAATTGGAACATTTGTACTGACAAACAAGAGATAGCTAATATTTTTGTTGAGTTTTATGTAAACATTGCTGGTGATATGGATGACAATGATACTACCGAGGGTGAGAAATCTAATGAAAAATTGCTATCAAAATACAAAAAACAATGCTTGTGTGAAATCAATTGCTGAGCATCATCAGAGTGTAGATGCTTTTGTCTTCATGCCTGTATCCAGGGACTGTATTCTTTTCTCAAACCCTTAAATTCACATAAAGCCCTTGGCTTTGAAAGGATGCCCCCCCCCCTCCGAAAATTGTCAAGATATCTGCTGATTGTATCGCTCTTGTGTGTACCTCACTGATAAACAGAGAGATTTAAACAAATACCTTCCCCAAGTATTTAAAACGAGCATCTCTGGTCCCTCTTTACAAGAAAAAGACTGACTTTTTAAAGCACATGGTCCAGTAAGCGTCCTCCCTCGTCTTTCTATGATTTTTGAAGGTGTAATGGCCGATCAGTTGGGCGTATTTTTTCATAACAAATTCTGTCTCTATTTTCCTGCCTATAAGGAGGGTTACAGCTGCTACACCCCCCTGATCAAATGTATATAGGACTGAAAAATGGCTGTAGACAATCATGAGGTCATTGGCTCTGTGTTGTCTCTAGGGCTTTTGCGGACATGCTTCATGATTTACTATTGTCCAAACCATTGAGTTTTGGCATATCACCAGATGCTATTAAGATGATATCCAGCTATTAAGTAATAGATTGCAGCGGGTAAAGATACACGAAGCTTGCAGCACATGGCTAGCAATAAATAGGGGAGCACCTCAGGGATATATTTTTGGGTCCCATGTTATATAACACCTTTATGAATGACATCAGCTTCTCAGTGTATTGTAAATTATAGAACCACGCTGATAACAACACCATCATCTATTCTGACAGTACCTCTGGTGGTGCAGTTTTTACTTTTGAAACGCAAAGTAACGTTGCCTTAGACTGGTTTCAGGTGAATTTCATGACTGCAAACTCCGATAAAATTCAGGGAATTTTGTCAAATAGGTCATTGCAAGGCCTACAGATAGGAGGTAAGCACATTGGAAACACAGATTGCGTAAAACTTTTGGGAATATTTCTCGACAGAGATCTTAAAATGGATGAACATGTTTCAAGTCTCTGCAAGAAAGCATTCAGGCAAATTAACGTACTAAAGTGTTTCAGTCGGATCATGGAAGGCAACAGTTAGTTCTGCATTTTCAAGACTTCTGTACAGTCCAATTTCCTGTATTGTTCCATTATCTGGCATTTGCGCTCTCAGGAAAGTTCAAAGGCATAAGAGATGGTTGAGGAAAGGGCCTTATGTTTTGCGTATAGCGACACACATGCTACATTAGAAGATCTTCTATCGCATACAGGTGTGTGCACTCTTAAAGTACTTAGACTTTGGGCAATGGCCATTAAGGTCTACAAGATTATAAATCACATTAGCCCTCCGCGTCTGTGGGACCTTTTCAAAATTAAAAACCATGCATACAATCTTTGTGGTGGTACAGTACTTGAACTTCCAAAGTTTAATTATGTTTTTTTTCGTATGGGAAGCGTTCCTCCAGGTATCAGTGTGCTAAACTGCAGAACTACTTTTCCAGTGATTTCAAACCAAGTGATATGGCACTACACAGAATGTCCACGCCACCCCCCCCCTCCCTACAACCCATACACTCAAAAACTTTGAAGGAATGAATATTCCAGCGCGTCGATTCTGAATTCAATCCAATCCACGTACCCGTTTGGACAAACTAATTCACCAGAGTCATTAGATCGAGTTTTGAAGAAAGTACCATGAGCTACAACAGAATATCACAGAATTACATATATTTTGTGAACTGATAATGACTGGAATACCAGTTGAATGCATGAGTCATATTTTGACACACCAGTAAATTGAACTGTATATTACCATAATGGACGAGAAGAAAAAAAGATGAAATTGCAATTGAACCTGCCAGCTATACCATATTTGACACCCCATTAAGATTAACTGTATATTCTCTTGTGGAAGAGAATAAGGGACAAATACAAATTGAACGCCTCATTCAAATTTCGACACACTAGTTGATTGATCACATTATTATTAAGGTGTTTGTTTTACCAAATGTTTCACACTAGTAACTAAACATTTTCGTAGATGTAATATACAATTTTTGCTCTCTCTGTTTATGTTAAGGTGTTGTCACCAAATCTGTGGGCTGATACCAGTGTGGTTTTCAACCCAATCCTCTGCTTTGGTTTTTACTTTCGAGCACTTAAAACCACATATATTTATTTTTCTTAAGATTTGTTGATTATATTTACATAAAAAATAATGTAAGAATGTGTTTTATGGCAAAACTGGGAGTTTCACAATAGGATATAATTTGGCAATTTATGTCAGTTTTCTAGAAAAAAAATGTCAAACTTGAATGGCTCAAAGTTTGCAAACTTACACTTTTATTCCATGCAAATCAAACCATCTGTTATTGAGAATTTTTCAATTCAAATTTGAGGAGTCATGGCATAAACTGATCCCGAGAAAACTGCAGCTTTGTTACATTACTTACATCTCATGACATAAACCATTGTTAATCAAGTTGTTTTTACTTCTGGACTTTGAGCTTTATTGTTACAGACGTATGCACATACAGGTATGCCTTTGTTGTGTTTTCATTAGATTCAAGAGGCTTTTTTTTTATTTTATCAAAATTGATTCTCTTTCAGGTGAATCCTCTCTTGAGGTGAGCTACCTCGTGCATATGCTTGGTGTAGTAGAGACTTGGCTTACCCAGGAGAATTATGTTGTAAGTGACATACAAATAGACAGCTCTCTATGTAATGAGAGAGATGGCAGACGAGGTTCCATCGGTGGTGGTACATATCTGTACATCAAGAAGAATATACTATATGATAGACGCAGAGACTTAGAAAACAAACCACAAACCATTCAAACAATTTGGATTGAAATTAAATCTAAGAATACCCCTTAAAGATTATTTCTTCCAGCTTAAAGGACCACCACATTTCAACGGAATTTAATGGGAAAATTTACTTGAAAAGCAACTTGAACAAGTATACACCGTAGATAAAGAAATAATCACTGGGGATTTTAATTTGCATCATTAAGACAGCAAACAACTGCATGATTGGGTTTGTGTAAATAATGTCCAATGAAAAAAAAAAGTAAATGAGCCAACAAGGGTCACAGAAAGCACAGGGGTTTGATAAACCACATGTGTGTGACAGATACTGACAAAGGGAGAGCAGTGACAGTACCATTGTATTTGTGTCTTTTTGCCCAGAACCACTTCCTAGTAGTCAATATCCTATTCCGCAGTTCGAACTCTTTACTCTCCATAAGCTAACCTGTCCCTGTCTAACCTGTATATATATGGAATTACTATTGTCTATATTGCACATATTCCTCTGTAAAACTTTGACATAGGCTGTATCAGCCCAAATAAATTAAAGGGTCTTCAGCGGGTAACTTCTCAACATGTTTCGGAGCCTTTTACCCGTACATGTCTCTCTGAGTAGCGGCTCCTTGCCTGAGCTAAATATTCAGCAAAGACAACCCACATAATAATGAATAAATATGAACGTGGCAATTGATGAATTAGCTAAATATGTGAAGTTTTACTTGTAAATGCAGAGCTTCATATCAAAGAAGAATACCTGTCAAACAAACCATAATTACCAAATTTTCATAGTACAGGTTCAGATAAGAACAATTTGACTTACCCCTGAACCAAAATGTACCCTTTCTGGCTGGACAGCTTTTCCTAGTTAAACCATCCGCCAATGTTTAACTGAAGTGGAAACAAGCTGGGGCATTATATTCAGTCCCAGTGATTGTAAAATAAACAGTTGCAGCTAGACCACCTGTACAAACCAAGGAAAATCCTGACCACCTGTACAAACCAAGGAAAATCCTAACAAGGACTGCAACAATGTACACCCTGTACCAGAGATGTAAAACAAACTCCATGATGACACCTACTCCTCAAACAATTAAGCTCTATTTACCATGTGTATCCATTCCCCCATCTGCTTTATTCATTCAAGTTTTGGAATCAAACGCTGCCACACTCAATTAAGTATTGATCATTCAAGCATTTTAATCCCGACAACTTTTCGCTGGACTTAGAATATGTGCCTATATGATTTTTAGGCACTTTCAACTAGGTTGAGGATAGGTTAAAAGTAATGATACACCATTTCTCTACTGGTCATTGTTAATCATGCCCAGGTGAAAGAAACACATGCTAACAAAACCAGACAACCTGATTATCTTAGCGAGGAGCCATTGAGCACAATGTCTAAAAGGAATCACTATCAAATGATAAGAAAATGAAGTGTATTTCAAAGAATCGTGCAACAAATGCATCAAGTGGCAGAAGTAACTGAGAAGACTATTACCAGACAGTCAAAGCAGCAGGCTAGGGCGACTATCGACATCCTTGGCAACATTTGAGAGACCTTACACCGAAGGCACGACAGATATGCCCCATATTTTTAAATGAAAAAAAAATATATGCTGCCATCCTTTCAAAATGGCAAATATGTTTGATAACTTCTTTCGTCATTTCTTGATAAGTACATCCCAGAAGATACTGGCTAGCTAGTAGAAGATTATTTACTGAAAGACCAAGCCAAATCTTGATGACGTAAATCCATGATTACCCAAAGTAGCGGCTCCTGTTATAGAAGACTCTCTGACAAAAAATAGTTTAACGTTAGTATCTCCAGTGGATTTCTTCCATTAGAGTGGAAAATACCAAAGTTAGCCCTATCCGCAAAACGTACATTATCAGATAAGAACGATAACTGGCATGTGGAAATAGTTGCGACAATGGGAAAGTGTATAGAGAAACATATACTATCAATTCATATCAATGTTTTTCAAAACGATTCGTCTATATCAAGCCCAACATGGCTTTTGCCAACTACACTCTTGTGGAACTGCCCTGAGCAGATTGCTCGATATATGTGGACGAACAACATGGGAAAGGGGAAAAATCTTATGGTTGAATTGCTATTAGATCCTTGCAAAGCCTTTGATTGGGTCATATACTCTTTTCTCATTAGAAAACTTAGATTGAATTAATGCGATGGCAATTGCATACAATGGATAGCATCTGGTCGGTAGAAAGCAATATGTGTAATTCCATGGGGCCACGACAGACACAAAACAGTCAAGTGAGGGGTTCCACAAGGGTCCAGTCTGGACCCCTATCTTTTCATCGCTTTTCTGAATGACTTGCCTCTTGTGCGTGTACATTCAAGCATAGCTTGTATGCTGGTGACTCCATTGTGCATATAGCAGCCAAAACCATTCTGAATTGAACAATAACTAGAACATAGACATGGTTCATATAGCACAATGGCGAACAAAATGTCTGGTGATAACAACTTATCAGAAAGCTTGGAGACTTTCATAGCAACACTTGAATGGATCACTCTATAAAGAACCTTTTGAACATTTGACATGTGAGAAGTTGCTCGCTGCTCATGTTTCTTTGGAATTACCTGCAGTAATAACATAAAGAGTTGCATTGAAAATATAATCTTGCTCTGGGTAAAAGAATGAAGTGTTTCCTTTGCCTCCAGGCGATTAAGATGTTAAACTTGGCCAACAACTCCACTTTTTCTTACTGTTGTACGATCTGGAGTCTGTGCAGGGATTTAAGGAAACTGAAAAGCTCACAATGCCGTGTCATGAGATTAATACTGGGCGTCCCATGTGGAATTGATTTGCACCAAATGTTTAAATATCACAGGTTAATACTTTTTAATGACAGACTTAGTTGTAGACTATGCTGCATTGTGTAAAGGGTCCTCCACCATGAAATGTCTGGTTATATTTGCCATCTTTTCATGCATCTTTCAAGGGCATTCAACTTAAATCCAGGCAAACAATCACAGATGAACTATACATACCCGAGACGAGAAAGGTGTTTGCTGCAAAACCAAATTTTATAGCTGAAACCCCAAAGGTGCCAGTGGTGGTGTCAGCTCTTTCAAATTCCTGTCACTCTTGTCAGGAAAAGTACTTATGTCTCTATTACAGTACTGTATCCAAATGGCTTCTTGGATAAACATATTACATTCCTATTTCTTTGATGCAAACTTTCTCCAAATGGACCTTGTGGTTCTCTTTTGCTGTGTGTTCTGCAATTGCTGATATGTCTCACCCTATCACGGCTCACTCTGGTGAAGGACTGCTCTGTGGGATATATTTTGACCTCTAAAACTGAAGAAAGTAAACTATCTCAGGGCTCAGGAGAATTTTATTCCACCAAAAACAAGCATACACTACATCAGTTGAATATGAAAAATAAGAATTACATAAATAATAAACACTTGTAGGTCAGGGAGACTCCTGCTAGGACAAAAATTTGTCTCTATCATGGGAGCCACCTTTATGACTTCTTTAAGTGTGTGAAACGGCAATTATAATGTAAGTTACAATTTTTTGGGCTTACATAGTAGAAGGTGTGTCTAACTACTTAACAATAATTACCGATATGTAAAATATAAATATATATATATATATATATATATATATATATATATATATATATATATATATATATATATATATATATATATATATATATATATATATATATGTATGTATGTATGTATCAAAAGATACCCATGGTAAAATAGAGAAAAAATAAAAATTTTGTTGTTGACCCACATAACAATTCAAGATTGTACAATTTTCTGGATGATTCTGTAAATAATAATTCTTGGCATAATTTGTCATACCTTGTAAGCTACGAGTATGTGTTTATCACGAACTATTTATTTATTGTGTCAGTGATTTGAAGCCTGACACTCTTTCATCACAGCTATGGGGATATCTTCACAGATGTACATTACTAGATAGTTTGGCGTTGTACTTATGGATATCTTGGTTTGTTTGAAAAGTTAGCCTCTGATGATTGTCAGGAAGATTATAATCGATAAATCTATGCTTAGATTTCAATTCCAAAATAATGATAAATCATCTATCGCTAGTAGCTTCAGAACCTTAAATAAGGGACATGTAAAGACATAATATTTTTGGCAACATATCTCTCTAACTGTCCATATCTGGTGCCCACAAACAAACTGGAATAATTGTGTTGTAAACAGGTCACTATACTGCTATATAAACAAGCTTATGTATCGATATTTTCAAGAATAAGTACTTTAAAAAAGAAAAAAAAAGTCGAATTCAATGCAAAGTATCACTATTTTGTTTCATCTCAAGAATATATGCTGGTCGCCAGCATGGTCATAGAATCTAATACCTAAGAACACTGAATATCGTTTCAAGACACAGATAGATTTATTTCTGCAACTCAGTCCTGAACATGTAGATGAGTTATATTCGGCGGTTGTTTCTTGATAACATTAATAGCATGATTCCTCCTGCTGCTTGAGTAATGTAAAGACGAGACAGCCATTTTTTAAATCAAACAGGTCACATTGGTGTGGACATCTCACAAATTCTGAGAAATAAAATTGGGCATAAAGACTGGCCCTGTATACATCCTTCTTGTAGAAAAGGGATATGCAAGTGCATAAGATGAAATGGATGGACTGAAGACTAAAGTTTATGTTGCTATTTTCAGAAAATGGGACGTTACAGCAGTCCCTTGGTCACAAAATGCCACACAATGGGAAGAACGATTGTAGTAAGGACGTACAGAGGATTTAGTGCTCTAAGTGAGAATTTTGACAAGTTTAATGTCTACTGAATTTACATAACGATACTAAATGCATACTTGTAACAAACTGGCTCTTTAATCAAGTACTTGTGTGCCTATAGTTTCACTAACCATAAGAATGGTCCAGATCAACAAGTTTCTGCAGTGTGATTTGCGCTCATTGCACTCAGAACACTTACCGAAACTGTTAAGCTAGTCCAAGCCACACTACCATTGGAGCGCCTAGCTAAGCTGTTCACTCAGTCCAAATTGCATGCATGCACCCATAGCGCCTAACTAAGCTCCTAATTAAATTTAAAGCTCATTGCGCCCAGTTAAGCTGCTCATTCAGCCCAGAGTGCATTGCGTCCAAAGCTCCTAGCTTTTATGTCTACAACTGTGCAGTAAATTGCATTTAAGTTGCACAGATCAATTACGTGTAGCAAAGACCAGGATATATATTTTTTAATTGTTCTTTCTTGACTTTCCATTCATGCGAAAAATACATGTAGAGCATAAAATCACACATATGTCAGATATACATCAAAAAAATTGTCAAAGCAACTGCAGTTCTATTCCAATTAATGTACAATCTGTGTCCATCTTTTTTTAAAAAATATTCTGTTTATCTTGTGATCCTAATATGTACTGTTCAACTGTTACTCTAAATCTGAGGGACTTTAGAAAACCTTGCATAAAGCTTTGTGAATCAAAACCTTTGCTTGAAGAATACAGTTGCTCAAAGCATTCCTGTTCAGAGTTGAAAAAGCACCTAAAATGACCACACCAGTTGAAAATACCAGCTTATTTATAATTGGATGACAATCATTCCACGCACCTTGAAATTTAGACAAAAACAACTGTATTCTGACACATTCCCAAAGCTGATGAATAATGATGTCCTTGCTGGTACAGTGGCCACAAGACTCGCTTTGAACCACATTCATGTTAAACAATCTTGAATTATGTGCTACAATTCTGTGAAGAATAGAAAATTAAAATCCTTGCAGTTTACTTTCTGTGTCATTTATATGGTAAAATGATTATTTTAGACGTACTACTTCTTGGTTAAATGTATTTTGCCACCGACTTGGACCTGTAGGTAAATCAAGGTGTTAGGAGGTTCATTATACACCAATACATTTCTTTACAACTTATGTTGTATATGAACCTTTTTAACCTTTAATTTGTAATGCAGGCTGAACCGGAGACACAAAAGCACCAATTTTTGATCTGACTAAAGTGGCTATCCAGTGACCTGGAACTGCAAGGCGAAGTGAAAGATATTCTGAGAAATTTGTTCTAACATTATACTATCTGCAAAAATCTTCTTCATGTAAGAAGTTACCTTCATGGTTTAAAACGGCTTCAGTGATTTTGTTCCAGCATTAGACCAATGCTTATAGATTACATTTTTTCAGCTATGGTAATGAAAGGATTAGCATATTTCACGTGCAGTAATTGGTTCAAATAGTCCCATAAAAACTTCTATGCATCTATGATATCTTTGTAATATTCCGGCAGGTCAAAGTGCATGTCAATGAAACATCGACTAAGAAAAAATATCTTTAGCACTTATTTCTGGTACATATACTTGAAAAATCACCTTCATTTAACTTTACCACAATTAAATAAACGCTTTACCCAATTTATTCTTAGAGCTTATACTTGTGTCTTGAAATGTCAGAATTTTATTCCACCTTTGGGTTTGCTTTGGCACATGACATTCTTCTTTGCTTTTGGTGTTCCATTTTTCCAAATTTAGGCATGTTTAACCTTCGCCACTGAATGGATTAAATTTTAATTCATGTGTATCATTGAAGCAGCATATACAAATTTTGAAACTGCAAGACTTTGTTCATACCAATCAATGATAAATCTTGCACTTTCCAAATCTTTAAAATGTCTTGGTATGATTATAATTTAAAAGCTTGTTCTGACATAATCCTGTCATTTTCATGAAATATAATACCAAGAGTATCAAAGTGATTAGCATCATGCCAGAAAAATGGAAGATTCCAATCAGCATTTAACTTTTTGTGACCTAACCATACAAGGACCTAACTTTGGCATTGCTTGATTTCCAAGCAATAAGTTTGAATATTGCAAAGTTACTGCTCAAAAATGACATTGGTATTGTTGCTCCACCTACCATTCTTTTGGTTAATGTGCTGAAAATATATTGTGGGCCTGTCCCCGTCTTTTGACTGGATGGCTTGCTCACTGGATTATGCGTTGGTGGCATGCTGAAAAGATAATCAGTATGCTGTGAAATATTCATGATTGAAGCCGGCAAAGGATCAGTAATTTTGCTAACTGGTGCATTAGATGTTTGCCAAACTGAATCGTTACCTGTATCCTGTGTTGATACCATGTATGACAACCTCTTAACAAGACCATCCAGTGTTGACATTTTTTCTCTCTGTTTGGGATTAAGTCTGCTGCATATATCTGTGTATGCAAGTACGCAAGTTGATATTTTTTCCAACATGTCTCTGAAGTAAGATCACAAAAAAACATCATTACTGGAAGCTTCTGATGACACTACCGAAATTATCATGTAATCAGCCTTGACCTGATCCATTAGTATATGTGATTTAAGGCTATGTCAAATGACGTCACCAGTGTCTGAGAAGCAAAACTTCCTAATATTCTCATTTTCAAGATTTGTTTACCTTTTATCTCGGCAAATCTAGGACTTATACAAAATCATGGAAAAAACGTAGTTGATCTGTATAACAGACAATGTGTCAGTTGATGGTGAACAGATAAAACGGAATTTTTCCAGTGGTATGGTGTCGAGAATCAATTATCATGAAGACATGAAATACAGCTGACATTTAAATGATCTTTTTTCTGTATTATGCAACATAACACAGAATAGCCAAATATCAGTTGTATCAAATACCATTGTTCCACCGAGGTGACAAGAAATCAATTACTACCAAAATTTGACCATCCTTCAAAATGGCAAGGACAATAATAAGTGACCCTTTACTTCTGAAACAAAAATGTAGTAATTTTGTATCACTAACCTTAGCTATCCTCTAAGCACATTTGTTGTGGCAGAGATGAGTCTAATGTCCAAATTCATTGCAGGGGTTAGTCACCGTCCAGGATGTCATTATAACCTGTATCAGTCTTGCACGTCTGCACCATATGGAATCTGTGTTCATCTGCCCTGAACACTATGTCTTCTGATATATAGAGATTCATTCATATTCATAAGGTCACAGTGTTACACTATCCTCCGCCACTGCAACATTGCTGTGTCTGTCTCTTAATTCAGAGAACTCAATGGAAATATTTGGCTTGGTCGGCAGGAGTTGAATAGTTCAGATAAACGTTACCTTTGTTCACAAATTCCAACCTACAATAAGCGAAATGTTTAATAAAGCTTGAGGAAAACCAAGGGATTTTAGAATTAACAAAACATCAACATTCATGCAAAGAAATGAATTGTGTTCCTGACTTGAGACAAGCAGTCACATACAAAAGGTAACTGGTGGTTGGAACCTAGTCGTCTCAACCTTTGAAATGTTGTTCATTAATTTAGTTTCACAAAACATGCCACCACGGGTGCTTAGCCTCCAAGTCGTTCTGCCTCTTGTTACATATTAATGCCATGGTAACAATCAAGGTAGAGGTGAGTACCTTTCAAAATTATCAGAAAACAAATATGATTTGATCCGAAAAAATGCTCAACTTTAGAATAACCAGTGTTCAGTTTACTGCTTGGCGGATATGTAAAATCAATTTTGTTGTTATTTGTGTGTGTCATATTATTCTGTAACTGAAAGCAAAACATTTTAAGAACATTCAGTTATTCTCAAGAAAAATCAGTTTCAAATGCGAAGAACCTCATGCAGCCAATATCAAATTCAGAATTACCATTAACACTCATATACTCTTTGTCTCAATCGGTGCACACTAAATGTTTCATGTGTTTTATTCTCATGAAATGCATTTACAAGATGTACTTGAAGGATTAACTGCGCACCCAAGGCAGTAGAAAGAATACTGCTATTATGATACCGGTCGATAATATTTCGAATCCCTTACGATGATTAAGGAACAATAAATATGATGGTGGCTTAGGCTATTTCTCAGATCGCTTTTTGAATGCCAATCATAGTTTGAATGTTTACTTTTCTCTTTTATTTTCAACCATGCCGGAACATGGTTGCATCTCGAGTGAACCGTCAAAAGTCATGAATCACCCCTTGCCAAAAGATTATAGACAATCTTGTAATATGTTAAAATATTAGGAACTCCAGATTCACCATTACCATGCTATGTACTTTTTTGCTCTAACTGCATGCCTACAAAGAGCAGCCTATGCAGTAATATTGGAATAAAAATACTGCCACAGTTTCCCCCAGACTGGCCAGCCACATGGGGTTATTGGACAGTAATAAGTTGTTTTGTGCAACACCAGAAGCTGTGTAAGATCACTCTTATGCTCTGCACATGCATACTACTAAAATAGTGGTGCCATGGGAAATTGGATGAACAACCATAAAAGATTACTACAATGCTAAAAGCTTAGATTACGAAATAACTTCAAGGCATACTGCTGTCTATTTATTTAATATTCCTACAACGAGGTATTTCGCTGAAGTGTGTGCAACATGGCTTCTGGAGAGTCCAGTAACTCTTGACGAAAATTGTTCACGGATTTCACCCAAGAAACCACATTGCAGGGAATCCGCTTCATAGGTGCAGAAGAAAAAATTAGTTTCAGGAGGCGATAGTCATGTTATAAAGCTTCCCTGATTTATATCGTCTAAGCAACTTTTACCAATACATTACGAGGCAGGGCATCGTCCTGTAGGTGTTGCTCAAGCATTGTCTAGATACACTGCCGGCTTACGTTATTATTTGGGCCTCTCTAGTGCTTAACGTGAAACTTTCCTGAAACGGCAACATGCAAGAGAATATAAACTTTTGTTTACTCCCCCCCCCCCTTAAAATGGCATTAAGGTATTGCTCGTAAAGCTGTCGTTGCCCTATGAACAACACCGCTCAAGTCATTTCGGTAGAAACTTTTGCCATGGGAAATGCTAATGTTAAAAATAAGATCTTTTATATTCGAACGTTGATGTCCATTTCCGTTTGTTATATTTCTATTCATTTGACACACTTTTTTCAGATTGATTAAATTGATCCCAATTTCGTTTGACATTTGTATACAATTGCATTTAACATATATTTCACATGCATCGTTTACTTGAATCAACACTGCCTCAAACACACACACACACACACACACACACACACACACACTCACACACACACACACATCTACAGGTTATATCCTATTTGATATAATATATTAACTGTATAAATTAAAAACCACATTGATCAAAAGAGATAACCGATGAATATTTGTGTCCTTGGAGGACATATTTGTCTCAAAAACTCATTTTTTCTCTAATACATTCATAAAACCATTTACAACAAATCCCTTAGCCAAGGCTCACACACTGTGTCTGCGGAGCTAGTACCTTTCTCCTATAATTTAAATATAAAAAAAACATAGAAGGAGTTTCATTTAATTGATATCTTATCAAAACAAGTCTAACAGACAATTTTTAAAAATGATTGATCAACCTGAAGGAAAATGATGGGCCCTCAGTGCGTTACTTTGAGACCACGTATCAAACATACAATGCCCAGGCATACATCCCTAATAGAATCTTCTGGTCTCAGTTCAATATATTGCTGGAACTACGTACATGGAAACTTGAGCATACAAGAGAGTGAAATGTTACTGCAACAACATGTAAATCATATCACTGTTAAATTTATGTATTTCAAGTTATAGCATGTATAATCCCATAAAGTTTGCTTCGGTAGAGAAGATTTTAAGGTGGTTTGAAGCACAAATGTTTTAATACTTTTATGGAGGACATTCTTCTTCTGGATTTAGAGGTTCATTTATGATGTTTAAAAAAAAGACAATTACAAAATATTTCTTTTAAATGCATTTTGTGCTCAAATGCTTTAAACGTGCTTTTTTTTGCAACATATTTTGTGTTACATGTTTAAATCCAAACGCATTTTCCTAAATTGGGATCATACTCCTGGGAGTGAGCACTGTTGTTCTTTTATGATAGCTATAACATATAAATAATGACGGCCTATTGTGTATAATAGACTGTGGTGGTATCGATTAAGATTGATGCTGGGTAGCCAATCGGAACAAGAAGTTCTTCCTGGGCCTGTAACATTCTGATAATAAAGCCCAATATTTTCTCCGGCCCTTGGTCTATAAGGACACCCCAATTATAACGGTAGTTGTAAAATATACTCCATCATCTAACAGCCGTTGCATTAGAGGAATAGAACAAAGTTTCCATATGTGAAAGCGTAGCATGCATTTACAAAGAGGCAATGGACTCCTTTGTCTTTTTATGAGAATTTAATTGCACACACACAATAGAGTGTTTTTAAATGTGAAGTTAGATGCTGCTTTTGCTTGTTCCCGTAATAATAATAATAATAATAATAATAATAATAATAATAATAATAATAATAATAATAATAATAATAATAATACTGATACTAATAATAAATAATAATAATAATAATAATAATAATAATAATAATAATAATAATAATAATGATGATGATGGTAATGATAATAATAATAATAATAATAATAATAATAATAATAATAATAATAATAATAATAATAACAATAACGATAATAATATCGTCGCCATGTTCTTCTCCTTCTTCTCAGTGTGATAGCGTTAGAATGCAAGAGTTCCTTTTAACCAATTTAGTCATGGAACCCTCTTAGGTGAGCTCGGATGGCACTGCAGTCCACTTAGGCACCATTTTTGGTGGTTTCCTCTCATGGCGTTGACTTGAGAAAAAAAGAGCTGCCCTAATCACATTTTGTGTGTGTAACCCTCTCATAGTGTTATCGTTATTTTCTGCATGACTTTCTTTCTATTCTTAGAGGATCACTTAAATTATGAAAATCTTGGATCGCATAACATATATTAGGAACCTTCAACTACATTTACTGTCACATGGGTCACCCTTCTTTGGTAACAGACACCACATTCATTCCTGTTATGATTCCTCAAGACAAACTTCAGCAATCCCAACCAAGTATGGCGTGTAGAATCCTCCTGTGGCCAGCACGGCCGGGGTGGCATACCAGTGGACATGAGCCTGTGTGGAGATTACAAGGGCCAAATTTGGTCACAGAGGTCAAGCTTGTCTCTTGCATGGGTCATTCAGTGCCGTAACTTGAGAATGCAAAAATCCATTTTTTAAGATCACAGTGCTAAACATTATTAAATCCAAGCTCAGGGTGATAATTTTGAAATGGAAAGAGCTTCTCCTAAAAAAATGCCACCTATTTTTTCTTATAGTCTGGTTTAGATGACATGCGACGAGAGCAACCCTAGCCTCATTACAAGGTCTTCCATTCACTAAGCCACGGGATGTTCAGCAAATTTGACATTTTGGTTTATATCTCGGCACTGAGGCTCCTAACCTCATGGTTACCATTAAACATAAGCAGGAAAGCAACTGTAAATATACAATTGGACCTTGAGTGACCCTCAAAGGTTAAGTCAAGGGCATGGCATTGGCTTGAAGTCTATCATATTTAAATGTGGCACATTAAGAGCACAAGTACGATTCATGATTACGTGCAGTGTACCTGATAGTTCTGGTTAAACCCTTTCGAGTCAAGGTAACTTGCAAAAATCGGCATATCATTCACAGTAATTTGTGACCTGTGACCTTTGCGTTGCAATAATCTCACGGCTGAAATACAATTACACAGGCGATTTATAACATTTCTAACCAAAGGGATCAACTGCTACAATGTAATTGTTAAAAATAAAAATGTGAGGGCTGCCTGGTAATGAATGCTGGTCAGTCATGCCCTTTGAACTCCTTGGTCTTTATTATGTCAAAGTACATCATAAACAAATATCCATTACAATAATCCAATTCTCCAAATCCATATGCAACCTGAACGCTAGCAATGTAGAAGAATCCGTGGCGTCAATACGTAAGCTTAGTTGGGAAACAGATGCAAAAAAAAAAAATTGAAATTAAATAGAATTAAATAAAATAAAATAAAAAAAGTCGCACATACAGGACTTTAGGGCATCATAACGTTCATGTGTACGCTCTCACTGACGTTTTGTGCAGAACACACAGTGTGATTTTTTCGGTCCTCTTGCCCGATGAAATGTGAAACACCACATATATGTTAAATAAAATAATCAATCTTTCTTTTTTCCCAGATGTATATTTGTGTCTGCCGTATATTGGCATTGTTCATTTACCATTATATGTTCTGTGTATGAAATGAAGATATAAATGTACTGTTATCCACAAAGAGTAAGTCGGCTGTTAATTCAAATCTTCTTTGTTTATTGGGCTTGTAGCGAACTGCTCACAAAATTTGATATGGTACTCCATTGACTTTTTCTGTTTTTCAGAAAAGTACTAAAACCATTTTGTCTCCCATGTCACAACTTCCATGCGAAACTTTCTATGATGTGGTTTTGTGCGGGATTGATAAGTTTAATCCAATTCTCCAAAACCGGTTCCAATTAAATTCCTTTAGAATTGAACGAAGTTGTTTTTCTGATTTCAGAGCTATTATTGTGATTGCAGAGTTATTACTGTTTCCCGTTGAGACAGGTTCCAAGCGTTTTCTTACAATTTTAGGCCTGTATACATGTAACCATATGTCTAGTTATCTGTCCATGTGGACATTTAATTTGATAATTTTGAGGGTTTAAATTTTCCTTCCATGGGCGATTTTCCCACATGTTCAGCAATGAACGTGGGCCATAATACATGGGCTGTGAAGACATTCATAGCCATCATTCTATGGCATTGGTGGTAAATGAGTATGAGATTCACCACAAGGATAACGTGACATCAGCTGAGTTCCAAGGAATCCCATGTCTGTTCCGAAATATAACAAAATATTGATAAGACTGAAGGCTTGCACCATGCAGTCTATACATACAAATGGGTAATATGTATTGTTGTACATTACAAGAATGGTAGTCATATCGCTATTTCAACCATAAAGGATCCAATTTCCAAGTTCAGTCCATCTCTCTCTCTCTCTCTCTCTCTCTCTCTCTCTCTCTCTCTCTCTCTCTCTCTCTCTCTCTCTCTCTCTCTCTCTCTCTCTCTCTCTCTCTCTCTCAGGCCAAAAGTCTTCATAAGGCCACTCAATAAATTGGACATATTGACTTGTAGACCTATTTTTTGACGGACTGCCAAATTGCTCTATGTACTGTATTATTCTCAGTTGTTCCCACTTCTGTTGAAGAATAGTGTGGCTGGTTTTGGTACTGGGGTCCTGCCTGACGTTAAGTGCTGAAACTACTAACTGCACCCTCCAGTACTTCAAGTATGAGACCGCCACCAGTGTTGAAGAGGATCGTGGAGATACGGTTCCATTCCCAGCTGTAACCATCAGCAATTTGTTCTGGTTGGTGCTCCACCCCCACGTATGTATGTATGTATGTATGTATGTATGTATGTGTGTGTGTGTGTGTGTGGTTGTGTGTGTATGTGCGTGCATGGGTGAGTGTGTGCAGTTACGAAAAGATTCGTGAGAAATCTCTGTGGCTTGAAATGGCGTTCTTCATTTTTTATGATCATATCCCGAAGAAGCCCAACGTGGGCGAAGTGCAGCAAAGGGTGTTACGCCTTAAATTTGATATACGCAAGACAAATGTATACCCATTAAATGTGCAGCAAAATAAAACATTTTACATTGCATTATTTGCAATGAAATATCGCATCACTCTATGCAATAATCTGGCTCTACAAAACTTTGGAAAAAGGATTTTTACCTTTGCGGGAAAAAGTTTGAATTCGTAAGTACATGTAAATAAGGGTGATGGGTAACAGTTGAGCCTATGATGGTTCCGCTAGTTAAACAGCTGGTATAAAATTACTACGTTTTGATTGTTTGTTTATTTCCATGATCTTTTATTGTCATAGTCATTAGCATTCCAAAACTGCTAAATCATTGGAAAACTAGGATATAGCGGACTTATGACGACAAGTAGACAGATGGGCGATTTCTCGAAGTGTTCATGTATTTTTATGTATTTGTCTTAAACATGCATGGTCACATATGGATAAGCTGTGAAAACCGTTCAGGGAAGTATCCATGGACCTTAGCTTGTCTTTGCTTTTAGCATTCCAATTTGGTTATTTCGTTTTATGAATTATCGGTTGCGAGGTATACATTGTAATTTTTTGCAAGGGAATGAGAAGAGGCCACTGAAGTGGTATCACAGGTTTAAGCGGTCAACTATTGGGGCGAGATACGTATTCAATGTAGAAACTTTTGATGACGTAATATTAAATTTTCTGGTCAGAACAGGTTGTTTACGTGCAGATAAGCAATTATGCTACATACTAACTGAAACTTGTACTAGCTCAAGACGTGTAAGACGAGGGAGTCCAATTTCCCCATATTTATTTATTTTATGTGTAAAGCCACTGGCAAATGCTTTGCGTGCAGATAATAAAGTTAAAGGTATATAAATTAACTCAGAAATGTACAAGGTATGTCAATATGCCGACGAGACATCTCTACTCCTCCACATTGATGAACAATCTGTCCGAAAAAGGAAAACGAATATGAACAATGATATTTCATGAGAAAATGGTGTAAAATCGTGTATGCAATGTATGAAATCAACAATTTCTTCTTAACTAAGAGCTTTCTTATATAAATTTGTTCACAGATGCCTGATAACAAATAATTTTTTGTTCAAAACAGGAATCAATGACACAGAAATGTGTACCTTCAGTAGGGCCAAAAAAATCTGTTTTCAAAATATCCTGTAACCAAAAGATGTCTCCAAAGCATCCTGGTAACATGAGGGAACTTGAACTCTAAAAAAGCTTAACACAAAAAAAATCCTACTGGGTACATGCATACAATTTCTTTCCTATATAAATACAATTTTTAATGTGAGTGACAAATTATTTGGAGAAGTAAAACTGAAAAAATAACTTCCTTGTCTCAGATTTTTTTTTTTTTAAATCTATTACATCAATGTAATAAAACAGAACATTGCATTGCCAAACCAAATAAGAAATTAGAAAACACTTCGAAAAATGGAAGCATATCCCATAGGCCAGCTTTATGAAAGAAGCCTATATTACAAATAATATTCAATAAAATGACACAGCATTTGAACACTGTTCTGATGCATTTGTGATCAACATTATTCCCAATGTTCAGATATAATAGATAGTACAAATGAAGATATTAAAATTCATCCTTACAAATTCTTGAAACTATTTGACAGTGAGACACCATGCTTGTTTTATTTTCATAAGTTTATTTCAATGATATTATTCTGTATGAAATAGAATGCTGGAATGTACAGACATTGTTATTAAAATGGCATTATGGACATTATTTTTAACAGTTTTCTTGGCGTCTAATTAAGCGTCTAATTCAAGTAAGAAACAATGAACTCCGTATCTATAAGAAACTTGACTCGGAGATATATATTTCAGTCTATTTTCTCCATTCTCGTCGTGTTGAATCAAAATTATGTATATATATATATGTATATATATATATATATATATATATATATATATATATACACACACATATATATATATATATATATATATATATATATATATATATATATATATATATATATATATATATATATATAGATATATATGCGTGTGTGTGTCTGTCTGTCTGTGTGTCCCCGTTAGAATACCAAAAACATAAATGAAATAAACAATATATCACATAAATGTGTTATTTTCATTGCTGAGAAGTTACGTCTGCCTTGTATGGCGTCGCTATATATCCAATCCATTAAACACTTGCACATTGGAGCACGATCGGGCTTTGTGGTGTTATTTTATTTAACGTAATTTATTCATCCTGAAGATAAGGGGCATGGTAACCAAGCACATTGCTTATATTAATTCTGCTCGCGAAGACTTATTTTATATACACACAAGTGCCCCCTGCTGTGCCTAGGTAACAAATTAAACTGACCCAACAGAAGTTATGTGTAAAAGGGGATAGAATATACATTTTCAACGTCTCAACAAGTGTTCAAAATACCCAATACCTAACGAATATAAATGTGTGGTTAAGATAACCTGACAGACCCTACTAAAATGGTCCAACCCTACAATTAATGGAACAAAAAAAAAAGTCCTTTAAAGCTGCCCTCCCCTAACAAATACTGGTCGACCCAGGCCAGTGCTACAAACTGAGTCAGAGACCAAAGTGGCCCAAACAAGTCCGTAATTTTTTTCAGTAGCCCAAATGTGACCTACACGGCCCAAAGGGCCCAAGGCCTGCAGGGGGGAGGGGGGTTGGGGGGGGGGCGTTCCTGCCCCTCCCCCGTAGGACATCTTTTTAATTTGAGCATGCAAAATGGTTTATCTGGGAAGTTTCGAGTATCTTACCTTCACATGGATGACGAAATCACAACATTTTAGTCATTATTGTGCTGATGTGGCTATTTTCCCTCTGAATGTACAAAAATCTGATGAAAATTAGCTAAAATTAGTTAAACATCAATTAAAAACCCATCGCCATGTTATGAAAATTAGGATAAGACACATTTTGTATTCATACATGTAAAGGTTTAGAGAATTTTTGCACACACATTATGTTCGTTAATTCGGAAAAAATGAACAGTTAAATTATCCCGCAATTAGTAAATTGTGTATTTTCTCCACAAAAGCAAGAAGAAAAAATACATGAAGCTTATCACTAGGCCTGAATGTATTTAACTTTTGATATTGATTGTTGTTTTATTATATTTTATGCACACATATGCCGGGATAATGCTATATAATTGCTGAAAGCAGACCAAACTATGATGCATGAAATGGGAGTACCAAATGTCAAGGGAATCTTGCCTTGGCTTATTTCCATGTTGGACCACAACATGAAAATAGCAGAAATGCAAGTATGAAAGCGGAAAAATATTCAGTTGCTATGCAGAGGTTTGTAGCTGATATGCTTTCATTATTTATGAATTAAAAGATTGATCTTCATTTTAAATAAATTAATATATAAATATATATAGGCACCAAAGGCGCAATTTTTATAACCCCAGGGACCTGCAACATATATAAATTGCAGGTCTCGATAACACTAAGATACTGAAACGATAAATATATAAAGCAGCCCCTCTCTAGTACTCCCATCTCATGCATCAAGAATGATTTCACCTTATTTTTGAAAATGTTCTTACATTCACTCTCTTTGATATACCCTGGCATGTTCCCCATGGGAATAGACATTATCAGGGTACAGTAGTGCCTGCAATTACCGACCCCAGGCCCCAGCTGGTCAAAACGACCAAATTTCCTTTTGAACAATTAATGCACTGATTGCCGGAAAGTACATTTGATTTAGATATCAAAGTGAATCGGGGCCACAGCATATATACATATAATTTTTGATGCCCTCAAATAATTGCAAAATATATAGTTTTGGTTTCAAAATTATAACCCTCTTCCCACCCTCACTCGGCAAGTTCTTTCCAATGCTCATGCACAAACCAGTGGCATTGGTTGCGGAACTCACTTTTTTCACAATGGCAGCTGAGTCGATTTGGTATTTCGAAGAGGTAGCGTCTAAAATGTATGTGTCATTAGTGGTAAAAGAATGTCAATTTGTCGAATGAATGTAATGAACGATATATAGTGGGACTTTTCCAGAGTGAGCATTACCTGAAAATTTAGATTGATGGAGCATTATGGAGATTTCACCCCTTTAAATGAACAACTTTGGCAACGTTACACTGTAGAGATGTCTCGAGAAAACCCTCGATAGCCATGTTGAGAGAAACTGCTGTAAAAACCCTTATGCACAACACCTTGCAGAAATGATAAATTCATGCTTGTAATATAGTTTTACATGAATAAAACTCATAAATAAAACAAATAAGCTGTCATTATTCTATTTGAAAAAAAAGAGTGTGGGGGAGTGGTCTGTACTGGTATTACATGTGAGATTATGCAGTATTGTGTTCCTATTGCATGGTCCTAGGTCACGGGGTAGCATCATGATAGAGAAACTGCCCCCCCCCCCCCCAACCTCGTAAGGTATCCTGACCTTAATCTCACAGCGTTGATGGAATATGTAGGATCTTTTACAACTTCAAGAATAGAAGTGTCTCCTACAAATAGTCTAACTGCTGAAGAAATACTATTAACCAGATCATCACATGTATGTACAGACTTTATTTTTAAAACACGTTAAAATAACAAACTTCCACCTTTGAGGAGGTCTTAAAGAAGATTTAATTATATCTAATTATAACAGTTATACACAGTTAACGGTTATACACACAATTTGCCAATATAATATAATAACCTTGGTTTTTAGTATCATAAGCTGCTGTGGACTTCTGTTCTGCACAAAAAAAGGCAAAAAAAGAAAGATTCTTCTGATACACTTAAGGCCAGGTCCTATGCACATGCTTGTATTGTATCTGTGTCTTTTCATCCAGAGCCATTTCCTGGGAGTTATTATCTTCTTCCTTAGTCCAAATTCTCAACACTCCATAAGGTAACCTGCCACTGGCTAACCGATATACAAAAATCTGTGCCCGTTCATGCCTCTCTAAGAAGTGGCTCCTTGTCTAAGCTAAATATTCAGCTGAACATTTTATGAGAGATAATCTAAAACAAATAAATTTTACAGATATTGAACATTATTTATGTTAGAGATTCTAAGCAAGATTACAAGAAGATTGATAATTTTAAAGCTTCCAATGATGGCTATATCTAGTCTGTGTCAATCCTCAACAAATTATTTCGCAGCCATGCATGCAAGTAATTGAAAAGGGGCTCACTGTAGTGTTGTTTTATAAACAGTAATTAATGTAAAATATGATTTTAAAACAACCACTAACATCTCAGCCATATGTCCAAATATCATCAAGTGCTACAGGGTCATCAACTGGAAACCCCAAAAGCATGGGAAAGTCTTTAAGTTGGCAATCAAATTCCGATAATATATTAAACAATCTGTGGAGATGCCTTTCCAATTATTTACAGTATGATCAAAGATACATAGATGACTGATGCTCTCATACCAGCGGGTGTACTGACAGATAGTAGTAGTGCAAGGCTGCTCTATTAATTAGCAAGACCCTGTGGTAATGGGCTGAATGAACAGCAAGATAGACATGCAACGTTTTAGAAAATAAACAGCTTTTAACATCTAGCCAAGCTCTTGTGTGGATTTTATTTCTTCTCTGTACAACAGTAAGTCTTCTGGCTGTACTCACTGTGTGCAAAAAAGTCTACTTTGCTTAATGTTTTAGGAGCCCCAGTTAAGGTACATGGCAACATTGAGTTCCATTTTAAGGGGGATTGGAGTTTGACAATGGCAGTTGTAGATGACATCAAGCACCAGTTCATCATTGGTGACAAAGCACTAGCAGCTGAAGGAGCAGTAGTTTATTGTGCTAGGCAACTGTTAATTTGGCAGGGGAGACCACTACCAGTACAGCTGTTCAATACGCCCCCCACTATAGTCTTGAGCAGTCCCTTGAGAAGCTACAAGTTGTTTGAATTGATACTGACCCAATGAAAAATGGGTGTTCAAAATTTGATGAAATAATTGCAAAATGTTTATGTTTTCTGTGAGGAAGGGGGCCTTTGTGGTTGAGCCCTTTAGTGGAGGTAATGATCGAGAATGGTGACCACCCACGCATAAGGCAACATCCATAAAAAAACTACTAGTGAAAGTTAGTACATAAATGTGTAGACCAAATAATCAAAGATGGAGTCCACAGAAACGCCACATGGGCATCCCCAGCATGCGTAATCCCAACAGAAGGATGGAACCATCAGGTTCTGTGTTGACTACCGGATGTTGAATGAGGTTACTGTAAAGGAAAGGTAGCCCTGAATATTTTTAACCAGCTTTAGAGTAAGTCTTTTTATAATGTATGCGACCCAAAAGCAACCTAAAACCCTATAGCAAACAAATAGACCTGAATAAAACTGCATTTATCTGCCATTGCAGTCTTTTAAATTTTATGGTCTGTAGGTTTTGTTTGGCAAATATGCCTAGCTTTTTCCAAAGGACCAGGGAAATGGCCTTGTTGGACCTATTAGGGAAGTGTGTGTGGGTTTGTATTGGCAACCTCATTATTCAGCAGAATCCAGAGAGGCCCATGTCAGATACCTATGCAGTGTATTTGAAAGATTGTTTGCAGCCAAACTCAACTTCAAGGCTTCCAAGTGCCATTTTGGCATGGAAGCAGTCAAATTATTGACATATATCATTGCCGCTGATGTCATTTACAGTGATCCTGAGAAAGTGCGAGCCACTTCTGAAATGCCCCCTCCCCGAAGAACTTAAAGCACTTACACTTGTGGGGATGGTATACCATTACCCTTAAACCTTAAACATTCCTGGGTATGCTTGGGTGGCAGATCTCTCTGGGAAACTGACCCAGAAGCACTTGCCGCTTATGTGGGGCCCTGAGCCCAAACAATCCTTTGAGAACCTAAAGGAGTTGCTCCTGTCTCAGGTGGTGATGGCATACCGACAAACTGACAGGAGCTATAGATTATACACTAATGCCAGTGATACCTGTTCCAGGGGTATCTTGGTTCAGGATGACGATTTTGGGGTAGAGAGGAACTTCCATTGATTCAATGAAAGTGGTTGACCATAGAGAGAGAAGCCTACACAGTAGCACACTGCAAAGACAAATTACGAGTTTACGTCTATGGTGCAGATTTTTAACTCTACACAGATCACAAGCCCTTACACTCCTTATTTACTGAGGAGATGTGCAAGTACTAAAATACAGTGTTGGGGGTTTCCTCGGAGAGTTTGGTGCAAAGATTCAATATGTACAAGGAGCTCATAAGGTAAGGGCCAATCTAATATCACTGTTGCCTGCACTATCAGTGCTTGCTCACAAAAGTGTTGGCCATATGGCTCTTTCAAAGACCCTAAAGTGATTTCAAGAAGTTTATGTAGACCAAGACAAAGACTAGGAGTTTATAAATGTGGTAGATTGTTTGTCAGGATTGGCAACAAACTTGCACCACACCAGACAAAAGTTCTTCTCTCTGGAAAATGCTCTGGCTCAAGAATTCATTCCTCTACATGGCACCCCTGGCATTGTCATAACAGACTGAGGTTTAGAGTTCTCTTAAGGCCATTTTGAGAAGTTCTTAAAGAACACGACATTGAATACCAGGAAACTAAACACCACCACCCCAAAACTAACAGTAAAATCTAAACACTTAACTGGACATGTAAAGAAATAATAAAATAAATTGGCAAATAACAAAGCCCGAGATTGGGAAAACGTACTGGCAAATGCTGTATGTGCTCATAGGAACAGTGTCAATGAATCCATAGGGGCTACCCCTGTCTATTTATTGCAAGGAGGACAGGGGCAGCTACCCTTCACCAAGTGTTTGAACACCCCAAAGATGGCTTACACAGCTCCATGATGCTTAAGGGACTTATCAGACACTTATAGTGTGACCCAACAGCATCTGACTGACTGCAAAGAGCATAATAGTGAATGTCTGATTAGGCAGAAAATGCATACGAGTTGAAGCCATGAGCCATGTTACCTATGAAGACCAAATATCAAATCCCATTCACTTCCAGGTGGGACCCACAATTCAAAGTAATTAGAACTCAGGTCCTGTCTGTTGGATCTAACACAAACAGACTGGCAAGGTCTGCATGGTAAACTGTTACAAACTTCTATTAGTTGACCCGAATATGGAATGATGTGGCAACCAGACGGTATAGAATCTCATGGCAAGGTGCCCATACCTGCGTCTCTCCACAACAGGAAGTGCTTGATCCAAATGCTGAGGTCACCACTCCAGTTCCGAAACAAACTGAAAACACAAACCGTGACTTGGGTCTGAGGGAGGAGATGGTATGGAGGTAGATGACCCGGAACAAGCACCCCATTCCATATTAGGCAATAGTCCATCTGCAGCTTGCACTGGTGGTGCTGTACCAGCCAATGATGATAGTGCCCCTCTTACACATACTCCTCCCATACACAATCCATCAAGGCAAACTCACCAGTACTTAAGAGGTCCTGTGGGCCAGTATTGAGTAAGGATGCAACCCAGTTAATACCACCACCATCACCACCTACTACACCATTACCAATAAAACAAAGAGTGACAAAATATTCAGCAAGTCTGCAAGATAAAAAAGTTACAATGCTAAGCTGCAATCAAATTGGCTGCTTTTTATATGTGTTTAATGTTTAAGTGTTTTCAGCAATCTGTTGCATAGAATGAACAACTCCACTGTCTGATGGGTTACTAGTAACAAAAGCTCAACAACTCCATGTACAGTCAGCCGATTTGAATGTGTTGGTAATTATTGAAAATCCAGAACTAGATCTGAAATGTATTCAGAACAGTATTCATGTCATTGATCAAGCTTGACAAGCAGTAGAAAACTATCATCACTATGAGCACTAAGCCATAAAGTGTTTTCAGAGACAGGTAGGCTAAAATACCCAAGTCATCTTTAATGTAGCACCCAGGGTTACCTCATATATCAGTAAAACGCCATTTACCATGACGATTGTTTAATATACTTGGTCAAAAAGGTTATTTTTTATTTGGTGTGGCAACAGACAGCAGTATCACAGAGTGCTGGCAAGCAATTGCTCAATCCCAGCAACTACAGCAGGATGTGATTCACCAGCTAAATAGAATTACCACTAAGATGAAGCAAGCACTGACATCAGTGGCTTGGAACCAGCACCAAATTTGTCACGTGACAAATTTTATGTCTAGAAAGTTGGTCGTAACTCTGAATCAAGCTGTGGTTGCCATCAATGTTACATACAGAGAGATTGTATTCTAGTACATTAGTTTTAGAAAGCTATTTTATTTTTGAGCATGTTGTCTGAATACCTTAACAGATAACTTGCCGCCATATGAACTTGCTTTACACCATAGCACATCACAAAATTTCCTAGGAATTTGGGAGACTGACTGAGGATATCCTCAGTCATGCCCACTTAGGTAATGTGTTTAACATGGCCACTACGGCAAAGGCATACCCTATTGAACCCATACAATGGTATTGTGACCATACCCTGGCTGGGGCAGGGATACCTTGAGTTACCAGGTAAAATAGTCTTTATTGGGTGGCCATACCTATAACTGCTATCATCTGGCCATATGGCCAGATGAGAGCAGTTCTAGGTATGGCAATGAGGACAATTTTTATCCCACTGGGTATATGGGATGGAAGCCCATGGTGTGCTGTTTGGGACCTTTATACAATTATCAGCAGTGGAGTTGCTCACCAACATAAATTACTGGTGACATAAAGCATAGTCACATGTGTCAAGTAACCATTGCACAGCAACCTAATCTCACTCAATATAACCAAAATTAGTTACGTGTAATATTTGTTGTTACCTGGGGAGAAACCTTCGAAACTAACTGTGAAAGGCAACCTGGGAAATGACAGGCCATACATCTGGGTACGTATCTTATAATGGTATCCCCTCCCGCCCCCCCCCCCCCCCATCTGTAGTTATTAAAAGGAAGGTACTCTGACAAGGCTCATAGAACATATTGGTCATGTATCAGTCAAGTCCTTGCAAATGTTGACATCTAACATTTTGAATATCACTTAAATAATGCCTTCTGCACATGATATTTTCTTTTGGGAACAAGCTCACTTAGATAACCAAGAACCTATTTTTCAAACAAACTTACAGCCTTTGCCCATTCCCTCCCCTATGTTTGACTGGACTCACCATGATAGTAGGATCTCATTTGGAATACTCTTCATTTTGTTGTTTCTACTTAAAATAACAGTAATTTTTGGCCTAATTATTTGGAAGAAATGTGATTACCTTATCACTTGGCTAGTACCTCCTCAAGTGGAATTTTAAAAGAAACCTGCAATTATAGTTAATGAACTTTCCTGTCCTTCCTGTCCTCAACAGCATGTACCACTTTATCCTACTAACATTTACCCTTCTATCACACATATTTCTGACAACAATGTGGGTTCAGACATAACAGGAAACCCTGCTACTCAACGCAACCCTCTCTCTTTTACTCTTGAGTAAACTTACCTATCAGGGGGAATCAGATGGAAGCAACTTTAGAACCTAGCGCCGTCTTACTTGAGGAATTGTCACGTGGAGTTCGGGGTCCCTCCAAGTGGGTTAGGAGAGATGGCCATGTGTCGTCCAGCTGGCAAGTACTGATGATGTTTTTCCTTAGGCATATTTAAATTATTGAAGGACTGAAATATAATCTATGAGCGATTATTTATTGTACATTATGAGTTGTGATAGTGCAAACATTTCTGATATGATCACACAGAAAGGATACCATAGTGATTTTTATAATGCTAACGGCATTCACATTTGTATGTAGAATATATTCAAGTTATAATTGTATGCATTGTTGCTCATTATTGTCTTGCATATATACATCTATTTATGGTAGTTCTGCTAGTTAGTGGTAGGATGCCTGTGTGCCTTATAGTTATGCATGCTTGTTGGGAGCCGTTATGCATGCTTGTTGGGAGCCGTCTTGTCCCCATTAAACCCAAATGGGAGAATGAATAGCCTTCCAATAAAGCTGTAAACGGACGGTCAAAGCACATTGAAATGTTAGATAGACATTATTAATTTGTGTAGAAAGTGACAAAATGTATAATGCTAGTTAAAACTTTTACTTCTTTAGCTTGACAGATTAGCAGATGTTGATTGTTCATAAAGGGAGTGAAGGGAATCCAAGGCAAGAAGGGAGTTATTGTAAAATATATATCTACATATTCACATGCATGCTGCCTTCATGTATCAAAGCTAAAATGGGTGGACGTGTATAAAGATTTGGAGTGAAACTTTGGAAGGCTATATTATTTATAGTACAAATAAATTTTACAGAAATTGAACTTTATTTACGAAAGAAATTCTAAGTTAGATTGCTTAAGGGTTAATACTTTCAAAGCTGAGCTTCCAGTGATGGCTATATCAAGTCTGTGCCAATCGGCAACAAATTATTTGACAGCCAAGCATGCAGGTAATTGAATAGGATAATTGCAGTGTTGTTTTAGAAATGGTCATTTGTGTAAAATGTTATTTCACAAACACCTACTAACGCAAGACTCTCTCCCTCAGCAATATGTCCAAATATCACGAAGTGGTACAGGGTAATCAACTGGAAACCAAACGTCCTGGACAAGTCATTGTGTTCTTAATCAAATGCCGATAATATATTTAGAAGTATGTGAAGATGTGTGTCCCAGTGTTTGCATACTTACAGATACATGGACGACTACAGCTCTCATAGCAGTGGGTGTACTGACAGAAATTAATAGTGTTAGGCTGCACTATTAATTAGCAAGACCGTGTGGTGCAGGTCTGAACAAATAACAAGATAAATATGCAAGGGTTTGGGGAAATAAACAGTCTTTACCGTCTAGCCATGCTTCTGTGTGGACATTGTTATTCCTTTTCTGTAGAACAGCGAGTCTTCTGAGCACACCCATTGCCTGCAAACAGGCCTACTTTGATTATTGCTGATAAAATCTATGGGATTAGATTTTACGAAGTGTTACTTGTAATATCGCTGAGGTAAAGCACCAGTTGCTGTGGGCCCTGGAAAGCTTTGCCACACAGAAGCGGTCACAACTCTCTTGACCTTTAGCCATCCAATGGAGCTATGACAAAAGATATCTGTTCCTAAAGCATATACATGAGCTATAAAAACGGTGTCCGGCTGTCATTGAAACGCGTCATGAGTCTTTTGTCTTTGATTTCCTTTCACAAGGTCTGGGGGACGTTCTAGCAAAAGTTGCGTCAAAAGGCCTCTGCATAAGGGCATATGCACGTGTTTCTTATTATGTTCTTTGGAGAAGGTCTCAGGAAATCGGGCCGAAAATTTGGGGTGTCTTCTGGCTCAACTTTGTTGGGGTCATGTGATCGCGGAGCCGACTTGCCGATGGGCCGTTTTGTAGATTGTCAACTGTTCTTGAATGACATAACTGCGCCTTAAAATTGAATGGATGACTCGCCCACTTAGGCCCTTATAGGTTGCACCATTCCAAATCTACAGTAAAACATTGGCATTTGTATGAATGATGTCTGTGTATATGCAAGCATTTTGTTTGTTCAAACGGTAACTTGTGGTCCCCGAACAACGTTCCAAAAGCAATAAAAACAAACATATTTGGCTTTTTTGGGGGGTACCTTTTTTTTCTATTTTTGCTTCTTTTCAAACTCAGGACAATGTTGATTGGTGTTTTTTTTTGTAGAAGTGTTTGTCATTTTACTAACAGGATGATAAATGGACATAGGGACAAATGGTGCATTTGTACTCCGAAAATATTAGTGGCTTAAGAAAAGAATGTATTAGTAAATTGTTTGGTACGTATGAAAGGTATACATACCATTCTACATATACAGTTTTAGCTATTTTTTGGGAGGGAGTAGTAATAGAAAAACTGTCATGCACAAGTCAACACATATATTAATTTGAACTGAATGATTGTAATAATATTTTTATTACTAGATAGAAAACTTTTATGAACGATCTTTTATATAATTCGCTTTGACAACCCGATCAGTATGATTGCTATACGAGGAAAGATATAACCAAAGTCATGATATGATCCAAAGCATATGACTGATCCCCAAGACAAGTTAGATTAGTCAGTTGCGACTTAAAATAAAAGTGTTGACCGTTTTATCTTATCCCATCTGGATATATATGGGACATATCATTTGAAATGTCTACAAAAATATTATATGATTATTCTATCATAATGGGAAATGATTTGCCCATAATTGCAGATATGCACTTGAAACATTTGGGTTGACAAAGACACTCAGTGATAACAACGTGAATGAGTAGAGTAAAACACTATTGGGTCTAATTAGGACTTTGCTATATTATTAACAGAGTCATGGGCTTCGTCAATATTGATAAGCTCTTGAAGACTCAGAATGTATAAAGAATTCAATGGCTGCATAATTCACCACCGCTAACCCCATTGCGAGAAGCTGGCTGTGTGAGACTCTTCACAAACAACAAGGGTACGGTGCCATACTGATTTAAATCATAAACGTCTGTGAAAGAAGTGTCATATATCACTAAGGATGATACCTCGCCTATATATTCTGCTGAAAAATTTGGGCTATTCGGATAGTTTTTGGTCGACAGTTCACTTATACTGTCTAAAAAGACTGAATCATGGCTTTTCACTCATCCATGGCCACTTTCCCGTCAGTGAAGAGGCGCAAAGACAATGAACTTGTGATACCACTGTCATATCAGCTACTTCACCTCTGATGACGTGATCTTAATATAAAAGGTAAATTACAGAAGAAAAAGCCGAAAGTGTGCACATTTTCCTTTAGCTTACGTCGAAAAGGGCAAAAGGCCTGATGTATGTGTATATGTATGTATGTATGTATATAAATATATATATATATATATATATATATATATATATATATATATATATGTATATATAAGTATATATAAGTATATATATATAATATATATACATATATATACATATAGTTAGACATATATATATATATATGCTTCTTGCATGCCCCAATTGTTCTGAGTAATAAGTGTAACTGACTATCAACATGAGGTCTTTGTAACTGTTACCTGCTCTTGGAAAGACAAGCCATGTAGTTCCAAGGATTTTTGACACCACAGTGGCTGATTCTGGGATATGGTGCACCTTTCGAAAGAAACATATCCACATGCAAAATAATTCCTAAGTGTATAATAGTCAGAAACAATATATTTCCTTATAAGATTGTTGTCCTGACTATATGGCACGGTTTTCAATAGAATAATCAGAATTGCGTTGTAGTCTAGATAGTATTCTTTCTTAGATTCTATTGATCTCCACACAACTATCCTTGAATCCTCTCTCCCCCTGCTTCTTTGCCATTTACTCATACGACTGGGCATTTAGCAACAGCTGTAGACCCCTGGTGTGCCCGATAAAAATTACATTTAACAAGGGTCTAGCACCCTTATGATTCAGGGAAGGGTTTTTTTTTTTTTTTTTTTTTTTTTACGTTTGACATTAGTGGCAGTTGCAATTGAAAGAGGTTTATTCAGGTGATTTTTCTTTCAGGAAATTTTACTATCAGCCCCCTGGGGAGCTTGTGGGTCGCTGACCCTGAAAAAATTGAGAACTAGGCCAGTCTGAAATGCCAAATCTACAAAATGCTTGAGGAAATTTATGATGACTGTAAGTGTATCACTCCACATCATCATATCACAGACCCATTCCATTGGTCAGCTCCATTCAGCAGTAAGTGTTATGATTGCCATCAGACTTCTTGGTAGGGTCTTTTTCACCAAGTGACTGCATTATACAAACAGCAGCAACAGTGACACATCGTGAACTTATACTTACAAAAGTGTCCCGAAATCAAGCTATTCCCGTCTGTGAACGAAGAAATAAAGTCACCAACTTTTAATATTGAATTGCCTATTTCACCTGTATCAAACCTACCCTGTAACTACATTACTATCTCGAAAGACCAGATACATATTTTCTTAATGTTATGCGTGGACCCAAATATTTATGAAAGTGATGCAAAGGGGTGTTATATTTGAAATAGTTGGGACCTCATAATTGATAAACAGTCCTTGAATTTAGTGAATTCGATTTTGCTTCCTTTGTGAGTCATTATTTAACAGAATGTACCAAATGCCTTACACATATTTCCGTAAACAATGTCAATATAAAGTTTGAGACATACAGAGAGTTATCAAAATGTTTAAGTGATGAATTTTGTATATCATTTAGATCCCTCATCAAGAAGATATGTTTTTGATACTGGTCTATATCTATATAGACTACTAAAATGAGAAATTGTATTATTAGTCTGAAAATTACAGTCATGTCCGTTATCTTCTAACGTAATGAGTTAAAGACACGTTTTACCTGAACAATATTATGGTTTTATTTATCAGCAAAAATAGGAAGTTCTTTTAGTTGTCTGACTATGGAAAAGAAAAACTTTCGTGTTGAAAAATATCAATGCCAAAAATAGCCGATTATACAAACATGAAAAAAAACCTTAAAGTTTTAGAATCTACAGAAGAATGGAGTATCTGGATATATTACACGTGTGCACGCAAATACATACGAAGAGGTGAGACAGCGTTACTGTAAACATTTAATTTAAGTAAACCCGTGCTTAGCTATACAACTCATTCACTCAAATAAAACAGTAAAAGTTGTGCAACATTTGTAACCTTCTACATTAGAATCCACCGTGTATGATAGCACGGTCTCATTTAGCATCTAGTGAAACTATGTAAACAGGGTGTATGAACAGAGCTGTGGCAAACCCTCTGGTCTTTATTGTAAATATTTGTATTGCGATTATTGCTGTTTTGTTCGACTGTAAATATTATTCATCATAATTTGTATCAGTGAGGTGTTATGCTTTTTAGCTGCGAGCTTTTGATTGATTATGGAAGCAGAGAGGCAGAAGATTTAACCCTAGGGGCGCATATCCAGATGGACACGTGGATACGTTAATAATGCAAACAAATGGGCACTATGATAAACTATTGCACTTCACAATAACAGCAATGCTGATACTTTGTAGGAGCTGTACACAACACGAAACGACAGTGCCCAGAACAATGTTATAAATCGTCGTACGTAGGGACCCAGACAAGTGGGCCGTTACCCATACTGGCGGTTAACTGAACAATTTTCAGGACAGGTTTGATAAGGCATCTGCGATCAGACTTGAAATTTTCTTTGAAGATTGCAATGCAGATTAATTATCCTCTTCACATCGGATAATTTGATTAATTGAAATCCCTCTATCTCAATAAAATTGATATCAATGATCTCAGTCTGTTGCAGAAGTGCCATGCAGATGGACTTAACCAATTCTGGTACGATACATTTTTAGTCAACTCAAAAGCCATGAAAGAAGGAAGGTGAAAAAAGAAACAGTCAACGAATTTCGAAAGACATTTCCAGCTGCTAACAGCGTAGCAAATGAAATATTTTGAAGTAAAAATCTTTAGAGATAGGATAAGCTCCAAAGAAGGCTGGCTTATATTAGGGAGAGCTATTTTGGTCACACAATTATGCGACGAGCCATGATGCTGACATCTAAATCAAACTGTCGTTATTTTCCAATAAAATATTGGATGGTTGATGTGTGCAGAGTCGGCTGGTGGACCTTGCTTTTATTTCACCAAAAAACAACTCAATGCAATTACTGAGAAAATGATGCACAGGCTTGGTAGTGACGCCTTGTCTTAAACCAACAGACTTCGTTTGAATCTGTCCATTTGCCAAAGGCTGCGGGAGACGATGAATCAAACATATGTGAACTTGGTTAATGATTTTACTAGATATTACAATAGTAGTATGTCCTTTACCGAACACACGGGAGTATCAAAAATTTGTCCATAAACATTGCGACGTAAAATCATCTTCTGGTCTAATCTCCATAGGTAATTAACATACTCAGAGTTACCTCAGATTTTTTTGAGATAGTGTAACGGGAATCATGAAACACTACCATAATGTCGTCCAGGAATTAAACGAATACGAAAATCAAGAAAGATTAATTAATTTTTTTTGGGTAAGTGCAAATTTTTATGCCTATTCTATTTAGGTCAAAGATATGTTTAGAGCCCTGACGAAATTTTGTAAAAAGTGTGCTGGTAATGCATAATTTTGCCACACGTTTGGTTCACAGGTAGCTATTGTTTTGTCCTATCTATGGCTCTAAATCCTATAATTTATGGGCTCCGAAACATGTTCTAAGTGGTTACCCACTAAAGACTGTTTGCAGAAAAAGTGTGCAATATGGACAGTAGTACTTCCATAGGCATATAGGTTAGACAGTGACAGGCTAGCTTATGGGGAGGAGGAGTTCAGACTATGGAATAGGGTAATGACTTCTAAGACGTGGCTCAGGACCAAAAGGCACAAATACAAATATGTTCCGTAAAAAGCTGCACCTTAATGTAATTTAGGGTGATATTAGAAGAAGTTAGGGCCCTGGATATAGATGGCTTCTGAATAGAACAGCCTGACAAGACTGTTGTTGCCCACATGCACCTGGATATTGACCACATGAGCCGGGGACACTGGCATTTTGTCACAGAACATGTTGGGAGGGACACTATTATAACTGCCAGTTCTATGAACCTTTGCAGCAAAATTCCTTCAGCATCTCCATGACTCACATGGTAAACAACTGTTTTTTGTTTTTGTTTTTGTTTGTTTTGTTTTTGTTTTTAGTTTTTTTTTTGCACAGGATGATTGACCATTTACCACAACTAAAGAGCACCTGCCACATGTGACCACCTTAATCTGCCAGGTAAAAGGGTTTTATACAGCATTAAACGATCTTCTACTTTGTCAGTACAATACACATTTTTCTGCCAGTCCTCCCCAGTTATTTGGGATAAGGCATCATGGATCCTGGTCTCAAGATAATGCAACTTGAAAGTTACATTTTTGTCTGCTATGTAGTGTTTCACAGCTGCCCAGATGAATTCTATAGCATTGAGCTCACAATGTCTCAGTGGTGTACGTAAAACTTCGTGGCCATACTTCCATGCAATAAAGTCTCTTTTATAGATAGTTGCAGGCTTATTTCTTTTTATTAGCAGCTGTAGATCATATTTAGTCATTGCTTTATTAAAAATAATTTTTCCCCTTCAGCAACTCCTGCATCTTAGCTTTTCGTTTATTTATTATTGGATACTTTGACTGCTCAGTTTTAGGGTTGTGGTAGCTGGCATTATCAGCAACTATCAAACCAGGTTTGTCCAAACCAGGCATTAACTTATTTTCCCATCACTCCAAGAAAACCTCCGCATTTTTTTCTGCATGGTGGTCCAGATGTTTCTGTGTTTTATTGCCGACAAGGACCAAGTCACATCCTGGCATGAACCCAGCTAGAGCACTTCCAGCATGGAGAATTATTAAGCGATCACCTTTTCCACATTCAATGTGTGAGTGTTCCAGAAGCTCTGCAGCTAAAACATGATACCAACTATGTGATCGACAGTGATTTTTGGAAGACCCATGGTTAATCCAAATACACAATCTGTTGTCCATCATAGTGTTATTGTTTGATATTCCGCAAGAAGTTTGCTCTAGCAGCTACAATATCTGGTGTCTACACATTTTGGGTCTGTTTTCTGTTGTCTTTGTCCATTAAAACAAGCCCTTTCAAAACACTTTGTAAAAATAATGAAGATATGTCCAGGGTGTCTCTTATTCTGGCAAGAACTTTTGGGGGTAGTTGGCAGATTTCTTTTTCTATAAAACTCATGCACAGTTCTATGCGTCAGTTCTTTGTCATAATTGTCCAGCATGCAGTGGGAGTTCTTTTTGCATGCAACGGGTGAAAACCCCTTCTGCTCTAGTACAACCCAACTCACTGTCCTTACTGAAACTTTAAAGGTTTCTATAGTCTCCACGTACAAGTGAACCTGACATGTCACATTTTTCCTTCTTTTTGTAGCATACCAAATACTGATGAAGTAGTAAAATGTCCTGTTTTTTGGCAAGGTCAAGTTTTGATTTATGTTTTCTTAGCAGGATCTTCCTTTCCCCATGTTGCCAATTCATTTTACCAGTTTTCACCTCACATGCATGTGCAACTTCCTGGACTTAAACCCATTCTCTGCACTGTATAAATTCCACCTGGCAATTATGTCACAGCTTACACCGGTGGGCACAATACCTGTGACATCAATGTTATGACGTTTCCCCTACTGCACACCTACCCTCCGCTGCAAAATGCAGGGCCTTCAGAGCCTGGTCTATCTTTTACTATTACCATTCTCCCAAAGCACCAAAACTAAAACCAGTGAAATATTTTGAGACAATTCAACCCATGAGGCAAAAAAAATAGCTGCTTGTATGCCACATTTGTGGCCAAAATATGCATTACAAGCACACTTTTTACGAACTTTTGTCAGGGCTCAGATCACATCCCTGACTTCAGTGCTGTTCCTTCCAAAAGCCATTTCTGACGTTGCTTGAACAAGACTGAACAAATACAAATACTTGGGTTTTTATCAGGTAAATATGACTGAAGTGACGAGGGACACTAATTGGCATGTCAGGTGGAATAACATTTTGTGAATTGTGGACAAACGACAAACATTGATAATAGAAATTTCTGTCTGCTATGAAGTAGACGGTTGTTATATTCGGCCACACACATGACAAAGAGATGGAGCATTTGTTTACCCTGTATGTCTACGTCGCTGCAAACACAAAGTGTCACTGTTTTGTTTTTACTGGTAAATGCAAAGCTGAACCTTTCTTTTTATGTTCATATGCAGCTCCAGGAGTTAAAATGCTAGGACGTAAACTTGTAGGATCACTCTGAATATGTATAAACATATATGAATTTGGAAGGGATGGGTTAAGTGCTAAACAATTTGATTTGTTTGTGGAATTTGTAAAATTTGGAGTGACAAGATGGGTCATCATGATTCTCAAAGATGTTTAAGATTTCTTTATCTATTTTTTTTTTTGATTGATTGATTGATTATTGGGTTTTGTGGTATGAACGTTGGGAAAGATAGCATTATAAGTTTTTCAAATATATCAGACATATTTTCCAAGGAAACAAGTGCATGAAAAGAGGATTGTCAGACAAATTACTGCGGGTCTGCTTTTGACGCACTTTGCTCCAGAGCGATTAAAGTACCGTTACTTCTATATTATACACCTTAACAACTGTTTAAAGGTTAAAATAACTTAAACTGGGTGAAAAAGAAAAAGGAAACTATATTCTACTGACCTTGACACTTTACGTGTTATGCTTACTGGCTGCATGCAACATTGATCATTAATAGAAATGCTGCGATAAAAAGATGCACTGAACGTTTCAGACCTAGTCGTGTCATGGGAGCACACTATGCTCTAGTACACACCATTCTGGGTTCAAACTTTGCCTACCTACACAAACTCCTTTTCCTACACAGTTTAGACAAAAAGTGCATATGTCCAAATCCTAAAAGCACAGGTCACATGCATTTCAAATATGTCAGGTGGATATATTTAACATGCATCCACACTAGGCAGATATATTCAATATGCATCCACACTAGGTCAATATATTTAACATGCATCTGCATTAGGCAGATATATTTCCAATATTCTCCTGACCAGGCGAGTTCTCTGGGAAAAAAATTCTTCTAGATGGTTGGCACAGAATTATACTTCCAAAATTTGAATGAAGTATTTTTTTTTTTTTGACTGGTGACCTTCAACTGTTCAATGTAATGATTTAGTATTAACCTTTTTTTAAAACCTAAGTGTATATTTGCTTCTGATATCAATGCTCAATTACGTTGCAGGTATATTTTTGGCCAGGTCACAAATTTCCTCCAATCATTCAGGCATAGCCTTATTCAACAGAGACTGTCATTCAATGGATTGAGTCTCGCCGGTACTTCAAAATCAATACCTGTCCAGTAATTGACTGTTTCCAGTAAACCAACACCCGAGTAATTACTATGATTAAGTAAGTGGTCTGAAAAAAAATGTTTATATAGTGTGCTTAATCTCAGCAATATACACATCTTTTTGTGGTTCACACTTTTATTGGCCTATGCAAAAAGTTAAAAGGGCAATTACAGTGTCATTTTAGAAACAGTCATCAACGTAAATTGCTAATTCACAAACAACCACTTATGCCATTACCTCTCCCGAAGCCATATGTCCAAATACCATTAAGTGGTAGAGGGTCGTCGTCTGGAAACCAAAATTGATAGAGAAGTCATGCAGCCGTTTATCAGATGCCAATAATGTATTTAAGTCTTCCCCAAAGATCCATGGAAATGGCCTTGCCTGACTTATTAGGCAAGTGAGTGTGTGTTTTTATTGAGGCCCTCATTATTGCATCAGAATCCCCAGAGGCCCGTGTCAGAGACCTATACACTGTAATTGACAGGTTGTGTGCCGCCAAACTCAAGTTGAAGGCTTCGAAATGGCATGGAAGAAGTCAAATTATTGGGATACATCATTGCCCCCTGCTGGCATTTGCAGTGATCCAGAGAGGGTGCAAGCCATATTTGTAATGCCCCCCCCCCAAGAAGTTGAGCAAGTACATGTCCTTTATGGGGATGGTAGACTATTACTCTTATACAATACCGGATATGATGAAGAGTTTGTAGATACGTGCAACTAAAACAGAAAGTATGTATAGCTTTTCCTTGCTAAATGGACCAAAATATATATTTTCTTCACTTTGCTTGTTGTGGAATAATAGTAACACTTTAGGTGCTGATCATTGGTATAGTTGTTTCTTATGAGCATTAAAAATACTATAGTTCAAAGATTCAAATTCCCCCTAAAGATAAAGCAAAATACCGGCAGGCCTACTCTAAAGCAAAAAATTGAGAAAATGGCATCACAACATTTGCACATTTTACTTATCATAGCGAACAGAGTAGCTCAACGAAATCATGCCATGACCAAAGGGAAAAAAACCGGAGGCGGGGGGGGGGGGGGGCAAAATACGATGCATGAAATCCCTTTAAAAGAGTCTGAATATATTGAAAATATCAGAGAAATGAACTTTGATGCATAAAATCTCAAACAGAAATCCAATGTTTGTTTTTTTCAGGTTTCCAGATTTGCCACAGTGCTACATAATGTGTGACACTAGTCATTTCTGAAGTGGCAACACAACTCTTCAAGAAATTTCCACAATTAGATTAAAAATGATGAAGCAGGAACATTTGCATTTTTGGGTGCATTGGATCCTGTAAATAAGGGGGATCGAAATAAGACATTCGTGGTCATATATGAAAGTTTTATTTTCATGCTGGTTAAAAAAATTGACAAAAAATGCAGAACTGTACATAACATTTATTCTATAAGCTTGTATTTTCCTCTTTGGACGAGCGCACCTACCAAAGTATAGTGGCCATTTGTATATATATATATATATATATATATATATATAGTAGCACTTAGCTATGTTGTAACATGCAGCGGGAGGACACCTTTCTTGCATTGTTAACAATTAGCGGTATTTGCAACGTTTAACAGTGTGAAGATATTTATTTTTTGTAACACTTAGGGGCAATTGTAACATTTAACGGTATCGAAATTTACGCTAGCTGTTACTTGCAACAGTTAGTGGTATTGTAACACTTAGCGGTTGTACAACCCCAAACTACATCAACATAATCATAACTTGGCGGAATAGTGGCTTTGAAATTTGTTTCTACAATAGATTTCAGTATTTTTTCAAACAAATTGCAAAGTCTTGTCCGAAATTTTACAGAGTAGTGAGCATGCATTTGGAATTTGAGGAAAAAAATCAGGTATTTACTGCCACAGATGAGAAAAAAGGAATACCTTAAAACGAGGCATGTGTGACCTTCACACTGTAACATAGAGGGTTTATCTTTAGGTCTCTGAGGAGGCCACATCTGTTACATTAAAATGTGTTCATGTCGCTTTATGTACATGTATTTATATCTGCAAGGTTGGCGACACTTATGCATGAACGTTGCAAAGCATCATTGAAATTCAAGGGGAGGTTGAGTGTTTCTTGCCTCAAATTGACCTTATAGATGTAGATAGACCGGAGTTTGACTCCCAAGCAAAAATTTGTTGGGCTTCCATCGAGTTTGCTAGTTATGGTACCCTCTAACTGGGTAGCTATTATAGACCTTCAAGTTCCCATAATATTGCATTGGACCAATTACACGATAGCTTGAGTAAACTAGTTGGAAAGAGTTGCAAGATGCCAAATATCGTGTTTGCAGGCGATTGCCAATTTCTTGATATTAACTGGGAATCCATTACTACTGTAAACACAAAGACACAAGCCACTCATAACAACTTTTTGAACATAAGAAACGAGGACGGACTAATACAGCTAACAAAAGAAGTCACTAGACCTGTATCCAACAACACATTAGATCTTGTAATGACCACAAACACTGAAATAGTCAAAGACATAAAAATGGCCCCTGGTACCAGCTGGCACCGGGCTGTACTTTTTGAGGTTAATATGACACCTAAATCGCAAAGAATGCCAGGCAGGACTATCTATAAGTACAATAAGGCGGGTCATGGCGCTATTAGAAATGAACTTAATACTGCTTTTGTAGAATATACGAATCGAGCCCCAGATACTGTAACAGTTGGAGTAAATTGGGAGATTTTCACAGATACTGTAAACAAAGTAATGTCACTCATTCCACACAAGCTGACAAAAGGTAAAATTAGCCATCCTTATATCACTCCACAAATTGTTATGAGTACGAAGAAGAGGATAAGCTTTATCATAAAGCAAGGAAATCTATGTCTATTGCCTCTTGGCAAAATACAAAACTGTAAGATATCAGGTAAAAAGAGAAAAGGAAGAAGCCTATCGGTTCTATATAAATAATTTCATTGGAAACAGCTTCACATCCAATAATAATAAAAGGTATTGGTCATTTGCGAAAGCCCAAAAAGGGAGTCCCTTGGCATCCCAACTCTTTGGGTGAATAATCAAACCTGCATCACTGAATAACTGGACTAAAGGTCTATACGCGCAGTTCTGTTCAGTTTTTACTAGAGATCAGGCTGATGCTCTGCCTTCCAATGGACCCTCTCCTTCCCCTTCTATCATTGACCAAATAACAGGTCTAAATGGCATACTCAAACTACGTAAAGAGCTCAACACCAAGAAAGCTAAAGGTCCGGGTAAAATCCCGGCGCGTTTGCATTATGATTATGCTGACGAAATAGAACCTCTCCTTACCCTTATTTTTTCAGCAATCATTCAACTCTGCCATTCTGTAGCAAGACTGGCTCCATGCTATATTTGTAGTTATATACAAAAAAGGTCAGAAAAGTGTACCAGTTGATTACCGACCAGTTTCATTCACTTGCATTTGTTGTAAGGTTACGGAGCATGTTGCCCTGCGTCACCTCGCTAACATCTAGCATCTCAGAATATTCTAGTAGACAATAAGCTAGGATTTAGAGAGAAATTATCCTGTGAAACTCGGTTGATCAAAGCGATCAATGATTGGATTTAATTTCCAACAACAGGGAACAGACTGACATCCTATTCTTGGAATTCCATAAAGCTTTTGATAAGGTCTCGCATCAAAAACTACTTTACAAATTAAATTACTATGGGGTTCGTGGTGAAACCAATAAATGGATCCAAGGCATTTTAAGAGGACGCTCACAAGTAGTATCCGTAAATGGCACAACATCTGAATCTGCTAAGGTTGTTTCTGGTTTGCCTTAGGGCTTTGTTCTAGGAACGTCCCTCTTTTTAATTTATATACACGACATCAATGAAGGGGAAGGGTCTACCATGCGTCTGTTTGCAGATGATAGTGTACTTTACTGGCAGTTCTCATCTGTATAAGACCAGACACTTTTCCCTCATGACCTACAGAGAGTATTCACTTGGGCGGAGAGATTGGACTTGAAATTTAATGTTACTAAATGCACCCATGACACTATCACCCTAAAAAACAAATCTTCGCTTCGCAATTATACTATAAAAGACCAGACCATTCCCAACGAGAAGTCCTGTAAATATCTTGATGTCAAGATTGCAGAAAATCTGAGCTGTAACCCCCAACCAGAACAGGTAAGAGCCAAGGCAGCTAAAACCCTAAGGTTGCTCTGGCGAACCTTAGGGGAATGTAATCAATCAGTGAGAGAACCAGTGTACAATGCTCTGGTGAGGCCCCCGGTAGAGTACACTACAAGAGCATGTAACCCACACAGGGATATAAACACCAAATTGCTGGAAAGTGTCCACAGGCATGCAGCCAGACTTGTGCTCCATGACTATAACTGGGAACACAGGGTATCTTAAATGCTTAATGCTCTGTGTTGGGATACATTACAAACACGTCGTCCTGTCCACCAAGCCGAAATGTTTAACAGGATCCAACACTCATTTCTCTTACTATCATTGTATAATAAATGTGTGATGTGTTTCATTCACATGAAATGCTTGTAAGTTGTCTACGGTTTTTGGATCACAATGTCGACTAAACATTTGAGTGTAGGACAAACGCAGTGATATCAACAATTCATCTCTTCTTCGTGACTGCAACTTTGTTCGAAATTGTCGCAGATTATTCTGTGTCACGACCGTGATAACCCATCAATCCATAGTTGACGACCTTTACGTGTTGACCTTGCACACAACCTAATATGCAATGTTGAAAGTACTGATTGCAGGGTAATGATTGACAGGCCACTTCGGCACCAAGTCGATGAAAGAGCCCTAGTAAAACATGTATATATATATATATATATATATATATATATATATATATATGTGTGTGTGTGTGTGTGTGTGTGTGTGTGTGTGTGTGTGTGTGTTTATATACACAGACAGCTTACGAATATTACTATGAAAATGGCTCTACTATCCTATCAATGAATGACCCAATCTCAATCAGATCAAATCAATCAGTAGTTTCTGGCGTGAGAAGAAAATAAATATAGCCGTACATATTAAGATTGTGACATATTTTGTTAATTAAATTCAAGAAAACCTGTATGTTATCCACACACATAAGCACCTACGTGTAAGTGTTGTACAAAATAGGTCCCATTACAAAGTCATGTTTGCTCCCAAGTAACATCTAATTATGGATAGTTCATGGAGCATACAGCAGTTAACAGCTTTTCGGGGGGCTGGGGACATCTGGAAGGATGTTTCAGTTCTAGAAATTTGGTGGCTTTTTTATCAATTGAATGAACTGAAATGAACTGAATTGAATTGAAGGGAATCGAAGTGAATTGAAGTAAAAGTCTCGTTGTGTATCTTTGTTTTTACATAAACATACACACAATTAAATGATAAAAAGGTAATAAGGGCTCCTAGCAGAGTCTTATTCATCGAGCTGGGTGCCGTTGTCAAACTTTTGCCACTTGGGCTGTATTATGTGTGTACCAAGAATAGAGTCCTCCGTATTGTATGCAACAGTACGCACATGTCCCACCAATTGGCCGGCGCTCATATGTTCTTCTTGTGATACTTGCATGACTAGAAACAACTGTTTTGCAGTCATATATAAAAAAAAAATACTGACACAAGTTCCACCCAACCTGTGAGAAACATGGGGTTACTGGAGAGTATAAGCTGTTTCGTGCAACACCGAAGGTTGTATGAGATCAATGTTAATCTCTGCACATGAATATTACTGAATTGCTGGTGTCATGGAGAACTGTATGATCTGCTGCCTACTCATCTAATATTCCTGCACTGAGGCATATCGTTGAAGTGTGTGCAACATGGTTTCTGGAAAGTCCAGTAATTCTTGGCAGAAACTATTCACGGATTTTACCCAAGAAACCACATTGCACGGAATTCGCTTTATAGGCGCTGAAAAAGGAATAAGTTTCAGGAGGTAATAATCATTTTATAAATTTTCCCTGAAATATATCGTCTCTTTAAATTTTCTCCAATACATCACGAGGCAGGTCATCATCCTGTCGGTGTTGTCACAGTATGTTCTAGACACACATTCGGCGTATGCTATTGTTTGTGTCTCTCCAGTGCTTTATGTAATTTTTTTCTGAAACAGCACCATGCAGGAGAAAAAAGACTTTCCTTTACTCAAACTCTGCTGAACTCATTTCATTAGAAACATTTGACATGGAACTACTGCAATATAAAATGTGACCCTTTATATTTCAACGTTGATGTCAATTTCAGTTTGCTCTGTTTTTTTTCATAGAAAAACTCTCTAGTTTGACTAAATCGATACAAATTTCTTTTTGAAATTTGTATCCTAATTGCATTTAACATATATTTTTCAGGCATCGTTTATTTCACTCAATACTGCTTTGCACATGCGCACATCTGCATGTTGTATCATATTTAATTTCACGGGTTTTTTTGAAGGCGTTATCTTTATTTACGTATTATGCTACCACCGTAATATACAATCAGTAATTATAATAATAATAACAACAACAATAATAATAATAATAATAATAATAATGATAATAATAATGATAATAATAATGATAATAATAATAATGATGATGATAATAATAATGATAATAATAATGATAATAATAATAATGATGATGATAATAATAATAATAATAATATCTTAGTCATCAACATCATTATCTTCTCATCCTCCTGTTCTCAGCGTGATAACTATAGAATGTAAAGAGCTCGCTTAACCATATTTGCTGGGGAACACTCTTTTTGGAGCGTTTACATTGTGCCAAGGGTTTATTTTGTCACCTTTTGGTCTATTTCTTCTTGCCGCTTTAATTGAAGAATAAAAAAAAAAACTACCCCGACCACATCTAGTTTGTGCAGACTTCTCATGGGGTTATCATCTTGTTTCTGTTCTTACCTTTTTTCTACTATCAGAGGATCAGTTAAATAGGCAAAAGCCTACCTCAACCAAAATTATAAAGATTATGCGTGTGGAGCCTTTGTATGAACATCTTAGCAACTTAAAACTCCTTTTTAATGTCACAGTGGTCATTATATATGTAGGATTTCGGTACAAGTTAAGGTTTTACCTAAATATGAAGACAGTCCCACTTATTCATGCCATTTCAGAAATACCTTAGAGACATCTCAAATTTTACTGTGAAGTATTTACTAACCTAAACTTTTGTCACAACAGTTTTAAAGAGATGCAACTCTGAATAAATGTCGTTGTTCATTGGGTCACGTTGGAAACTGTTGCTAGTGTTCATGATCTTCATTTCAGCAAAAGGAATCTCACATTAGCCATGCTTCTTGACGCTTTTGGAAAATGTGTTCCACAACTTGATGCAGAAAGTTAAATTAAAGTGCAATGCACCTTAAAGTTCTAGCTCAACGCTATTGAGTCAAGGTAATTTGGCGGATTCCACATATGACCCAAGGTAAATTTCTAACCTTGATTTGCAAGGATCTTACGGTTGAAATACAATAACACAAACGATTTCTAAGATTTCGGACAAAACTGATCAATAGCGACAACAATTTGGGACAGACGTCAAGTAGCCTGGTAATGAATGTCAGTCATTCATATGCATCAAGCTCTTTGTTTTTTACTTTACCAAAGTACATCATTCAGAAATATTCATTACAATAATTCAATTTCAAAACTATTTCCAAATCCATATGTTTCCTGAACAATAGCAACGAAGAGCAATATTTGGCTTTAGTAGGTAACCTTTGTGAGGCAAGGGATGAAACACAAGGAACTAAAACCCCACATACAGAGTTACGGGACATCATTAAGCTCATGTGTATTCTCTAATTGACTTTTTGTGCTAAACACACATCGTGCTTTTACTGGTCATCTCGGGGGATGACATCTGAACAAAACTGGTATATATGTCATATAAAATCATTAATTTTTCCTTTTCTTTTTACTTTCCAGGTGCCTTTTGGTGCCTGTAGAATTCGTACTTTGTTCATTTACTATAATACCTTCTGTATATAAAATATAGATATAAATGTATTGTTATCCACATAAAACAAGTCCACTGGTAAATCCATTCTTCTTTGTTCATTGTGTTTGTAGTGAACTGCTCACAAAAATTGATGTGATCTACCATTGGCTGGTTCCGTTGTTCGAAAAGTACTGAAAACATTATGTCTACCATGGCTTAACCTCCACTGGAAACTTTCTATGATGTGTTACTGTGCAGGATTGAAAAGTTTGATATTCAATCCAATTCCTCCAAAGCTACTCAAATTAAATTCCTCTGGAATTAAATAAAATTATTTTGTTGATTTTAGAGTTATTATTGTGAAACCGAAGTTATTATTGTTCGCTGTTTAGATGGCTTCTGAGCATCTTCTTACAACTGAAGGGCTGCATATTCATGTGACCAAGTATTTGGATATCTGTCTATATAGATACTTATTGTCATAATTTTAAGATTTAATATTTGCTTTCAACGGACGATTTCCCTACAAGTTCAGCAATAAACGTGCATCATAATACATCGACCCTGATAGCCTTCATTCTATGGCATTTGTGGTCTCTCTCTCTCTTTCTCTCTCTCTCTCTCTCTCTCTCTCTCTATCTATCTATCTCTGTCTCTCTCTGTCTCTATGTCTGTCTCTGTCTGTCTGTCTGTCTGTTTGTCTCTTTGTCTGTCTGCTTCTCTCTCTCTATTTCTATCACTATCTCTCTCTCTGTATACTGCACAGAGTCTTAATGAGGCTACACAGAAATTCGACATATTCACTTGCAGACCTATGTGTTGACGGACTGTCAAATTCCTCGATGTTTTCTATTGTTCTCAGTTGTTCTTACTTCTGTTGAAGGTTAGTGTGGCTGGTTCTGGTACTGGGGTCGTGTCTGACGCTAAGTGCATATAACACAATTTATTTTAAAAACAGAAAATCCATTTTTCTGTTTTTTGGCTTAATTTACGGAAATTGGGAACCTATTGCTGCGAATTCAGGATCCTGATACCTGTTAATTCTACAAATCTACATTTTGTATGAGTGGAACCACTCATTCTGTACAAAACCTTGGAAAAAAGGTCCCAACTGAGTGGAACCACTCACTTTGGACCTGCTGCACAATGCCATCGATGAGTGGGGCTACTCATTCGGTACAAAATATCCAAAATTAGGCCCAAATGAGGGGAACCACTCACTGAGACTAGCTGCATCAAGGCTTTGGTGAGTGGAAACACTCGGCTACCTGGCACAAGAAATTCGAAGCGGGGCCCACACGAGGGAAAACACTCATCTGGGCCTTGTGTGGCTGCATGAAAGCTTAAGGTGACCGGTGAGTGGAGACACTCAGTTGATCCCGAATCATGTCAAAAAGAGGGAAAATACTCACTTGAAAGTCCAGAGCCGTTTGTTTTAATCCTATTTGAGTGAAACCACTCATACTTTTCAAGATGCCGTGAATAATTGAGGAAATGAATAAAGTGATATTCTAAAAGATTTTTTTTTTTTTTTTTTTTTTTTTTTTTGATGTTGAACGTATGACTGATACCTCTCATACAAAAACAGAGTTCGTATTTTGAGCCCTGGATTTTGAGTTTTAGAAGCGTTCGTCGGAAGCATATCATCAGTTGGTGGGTCTGGACAATGGGGTCCCGGTAATGCAAAACTTTAAAACACCCATTCCGGTATATTGCAAGTTCATCAAATCATGGCGCTGGAAAGGGATGGAGGGACAACTTGGGACAGTTCTCGAGTTACATCAAAATCACCGCCACTGATTCAGATTGGATTTTCATGCCTCGCTGGCCCTGTGATGTTCAATACACACATTCAATGCTGATTATAAGTGAGACGCATGTATCGTCCTGTGACCTACTTTGGCCCGTAGTCTATGCAGGCATAGTCATCTTCTGCGTCGTGGTAGGGTCCATTAGAACCCATGAAAAAATGCCTGAACATTTATGCCAAAGTTGTATACTTTCATGAGTGAATGTTTACTTTCTTACATGGCCCGACACATGGATAACTACAGTACACGCCAAATCTTTCTTCCGTGTGATACACCCAAGTTTGTTTGGGAATCCTCGACACAGGGCAAACTATACAGGGGCGGATGCAGGATTTCCGGAAAGGGGGATCAGTGACTTAAACAGAGCACAAAACGCGAGTGTGTAAGTGACAAAAGCCACAGCGGGGTGGAGGGGGGGGGGATTAAAAAAATAGATGCTCTGAGATGCATTTTCCTGGCATTTGAGACTGTATTTTAATAGGATAATTTGATTTCTCTGAGACACAAAATTCACTACATTTGGCCTCTCTGCTGCTGGGAGGGGTGGATAAGCATACACATTTCACTTCATGGCATTTGTTATACGTAATGATAATAGTTCTTACCTTTTGTCCATCCATAGTTTCTTGGGATCTTATCTGTTCAAGTTTTGGCTTCTTTATAAGAAAACGATCCATATTTATTGCAAATACCAATTATATTAAGCCCAACATTAAAGCAAGCAAACATGTCACTGTGTGGATTAGATCATTACGTGTCAAAGTTAGGTCATGACTCCATTCATATGCATCATTCACAAGAGCAAGCACCGGTGGCCGCAGGGAGTATCTGGGCCGAATGACACTAACTGACACTTGCATTTAAACTTTGACCAAGCCCAGGACACTGGCCTGGAAGTCAAGTGCTGCACCCATCTCCACATCTGGAAGTCGTTTCACATGCAACTGCCTCTCTGGGTTACCTCTGCAGCACTTTCAAAGTGGTTGTATTGAAACATGCTGTATGCTGGGTTGTACGATTTCCTGATCTCAGTTTACAACTAAAACTGAATATGTAAGCCTATGTACTTCTTTCTGGTATTGTTAAGGAGTCCCACGTCGTTTATCGTCTCTGTCTCCCTTTTCTCTTTTTTTTTTTTTTTGACCCCCTTTTGGGGCGGGGGGGGGTGTCCAGGACCAGTCTGACTCCCCTCTAAATTTGCCCCTGCTATAGACTTTTGATCGCCAAAAATTCTTACATAATTGCCTTTGTCTCCTGGTGTTTAAAATATGCTTTTCAGCAAAATTGCCCTGAATTGGGTCAAACTCATCATGTTCTTTCCATTCAAAAACTGTTGGAAAGCCCTTTCTTTACTACGCAAAGTCTGTGGTGTACGAAAGTGTCATTAAAAACGTAGCAAAGTGCATGTATTTAACCTCTGTCAAATACGACTGCACAGGACCAGTATTCCCATATTTTCCATTCAAGACTACAGTCCATTTGGGCTCCAATTGGCCCCCCTACTCAGGTTTGTGTCCAGCTTATTATGTGTGATACGTAAAGTCATAATCTCTGCACCCTTCATGAGGTTTCTTTCACCCATACCCCGCAATAAAAAAAATTCAAATGATCTGGGGGTTTTGTTTGTTTTTGTTTTTGTTTTTGTTTTTTGTTTTTTTTGTTTTCGTTTTTTTTTTTTTTTTTTTTTTGTTTTTGTTTTGTTTTTTTTTCATAAAAACTACTTAACAGGCTCCGCAGTGGGATGCAGGAAAACACCCAAGACATATCTGTATTCAAAGTGTCTGTGTCAACACACTCTTTCTTTCTTTCTTTCTTTCTTTCTTTCTTTCTTTCTTTCTTTCTTTCTTTCTTTCTTTCTTTCTTTCTTTCTTTCTTTCTTTCTTTCTTTCTCTCTCTATCTCTCTCTCTCCCTCTCTCTCTCTCTCTCTCTCTCTCTCTCTCTCTCTCTTCTTTACCAGTGAATTTGTCCATCACTTTTCTCTGACACTATTTCTGTTTTACATAGAAACTCCAAACTTGGCAGGATTGTACTTTCATACAAGGAGTTTGACCTTTTTATTCACAGGATGAAGATGTTTAAAATTATGCAAATAAGGGGCATTTGAAATTTTAAATCTTGAATATCTTCAAAAGTATGATAGATAGCGATGTCATTCCAACTTCTTTACCATTGCGCATATCTTGAATGTAAAACAAAAATTGTAGCAATTTAAATTATGCTAATTAGCAGAATTTTAAATTTTCAAACTTAAATATCTTCAGAACTTTTATAGATAGATATGTCATTTCAACTTCTGTTAGGGGGTTGCTGAGCATTGCGCATGTAATTAATTAAAAACAAAAGTTGTAGCAATTTAAAGTATGCTAAGTAGCACCATTAGAAATTTTCAATCGGGAATAACTTCAAAGCTATAATACTAATAGATACAGATGCCATTACAACTTCTACTCCTGTGTTATGGAATAGTTGTACAATGCCATACCAATATGCTTTGAAGACACACACACTGATTTGCTATGCAGCAAATCATCTTTTCTAGTTTTGGACATTTTTATCCAGTCCACAGATATAAATGAGAAATACTGACTATATGGCTGTAGCCAATTTTTTAAACATTTACCCAGGATAAACAATTGAGAACAAACCAGCAAAACATTTTGGCTATGAAGTATGGCGCTCATCAGGAAGTGTTATAACCTGGGTCAAAATGTGAAGCATGACAGTTTATAAAATGTTTGCCACCATGTGATCAAATCAGCTGGCCACGCAACCTCCACGGTTGGGTTAGGGGTTAATGACAAAAGGACCCCCCCCGTGAGATAATAATTCCTGATGCATGATTCTTGAATTCATTCCCCACCTCCAGCCCATACAATAAATCACAAAAATGTGTATTCGCATTGTGATATGTGTCAGATAGAAGAAATAAGCAGTTATCAGGCAATTTTAAGTTATTTCCAATTCAACTCTATCTGGCATTGGTATACAATAGTCCCTCTATAGCTATCACCAGACAGAAATGATTACCTACCACTTCAACAAAAAGGGGACATATGGTCCATCGTGACAGGTCAATTAGCATGGAAAGCAAAAGACTTCGAAATTTCTAAGACAGGTCTCTCATGAGAGGGTGATCCCACACATCAGACAGAGGTCTTGTGACAGGGGCTAGTGTAAACTGGACACGGGCAGAACATTTTCAAACCATAAAGGAATTCTTACATGCAATGAATTAACAGGAGCGCTGTCTGGATGCCGACATGTGCATACGACCTCCGGGGTCACTCCATCCTCACATTGAGTATGGAGATCAGACACCCTACACACCCTCCTGGGACCACTGCTTATTACTTTATCACTAAACAGTATAACACTGCTTACATGGACAGCTGGAATATGTTATGACTGACTAAGATGCAACCGGACCCAGTGTAGGAATGCACCAAAACCACTGGCTATATTTATATCACAGTGACACAGAAGAGGACGTTTCTCTGTGATCCTGCTCAAAGGACTAAAAAACCACAGGTACCCACCAAATCTGAAACAAAAACACATAACTTCAACAGAAGTACATGTTTTTGCATGTGCGAAAGAATAAGTTAAAAACAAACATGTGTAGTACCTAATATACAGTTTATATCCCAGGGTATTCATTTAGTATCTCAATTGTGGAGTGATACCACTATGACAGGAACAAGATGCAGGAGCCAACTAGAAAAGAAGATTTGCTTCAAAGCAAATCTGTCTGTATGCCTTCAAAAGCTGTAAATAATAATTCCTACAACTTTTGTCCTGTGGTACTTCAAATTCCATTAAGCTGATGGCTGGATGAAAATTTCAAGGTACAAATGACCTTGACATTTAAAGGTCATATGTAAATTACAAAAGTACACAGTGTTACAATGCCTACAATTTAAGCCCAACATGAACCAAATCATAGAGAAGTTGACCAAGTTTAGCACAGCAAGATGAAACTTTCAAAGGTCCAAATGGCATTGACCTTTGACCTTTACAGGTTACCTGTTATCACAAAAACATGCAGTTTTGTAATATCTACAAGTTGAGCGCAACATGATTAAAATTGGATGAAAATTGACCAAGTCATGGTTGTTGTGACTTCCAAGGATCAAAGGTCAAGGTTAGCTGGACCTTTGATCCTTGCAAGTCACAACAACTAAAATTTGCAGTGTTACAATAGCTACAATTTGAGTCCAACATGATTTAATTTGGATACAAATGGAGTTATGGCTACATGAGAATTTCAAAGGTCCAAATGATCTTGATGTTTGAACCATATAGGTCACTTGTAAGTCACAAAAATGTGTAGTGTTACATTAGCTACAATTTGAGCCCAACATGATCAAAATCGGATATACATGGACTGAGTTATGGCTACATGAAAATTTGAAAGGTCCAATTGACATTGACCTTTGACCTTTGGAGTTTATTTGTAAACTACAAAAATATGCAGTGTTGCAATACCTACAATTGGGGTCCAACATGGTGAAAATTGGTTGAAAATTATGGCTAGATGAAAATTTTAAAGGTCCAAATGACCTTGATATTTTACCTTTACAGGTTGTATGTAAATTACAAAAATGTGCAGTGGTACAAACATATTTATTGAGTTAGGATTGGTTTTCTGTACCTATAATAATTTTGGAGATATTCAAGATTTAAATCTTCAAATGACCCTAATTTACATAATTTTCAAAACCGTTGAACTTTTTTTACAAAAACTCAATACTTCATGTATGGAAGTATAATTATGCTAAGTTTGGAGTTTCTACGTATAATGGTTTTCAAATGAAATGTCTGACAAATTTGCCTGGAAAGAAAGAAAGAAAGAAAGAAAGAAAGAAAGAAAGAAAGAAAGAAAGAAAGAAAGAAAGAAAGAAAAAGAAAAACAATATGTCTGTGTTGGCACACAGACATAAATAGGACAGATAACAGACCTTGGATGCATAATACAGTCGACTTGGTTCATACACTGTCTAGAAACACTTGGAAGTTCCATGAAAAAAAATGGACTTTGAAGGTCTGAAATTCACGGCTCGTCTTTTGAATCTTTGGAAAATCCCGAATTATCCTATTGCATTAGTTTTAAAATCGACTTCATTTTATTATTTTTCCTCGTTATGCCCCTTTCCTAATGGAGGAGGGGCATACAGAAATCGCTTATTTCATCCATCCGCGTGTCCATGCGTCCCTGTCCGTCCATCCATCCGCAATTGTGTCCGGTGTATAATTCGCTTATACCTCAACTTAAAATGATGAAACTTTAAACATAGGTGAATCCTGACATAAGGGTGCATCATGTACCAAAATTATGTCGCTAGGTCAAGTATCTGGGTCACAGTGACAGATTCTTGTAAAATCGTGTCCAGATTATATATAACTCCTTTACTTTATGTGACTTAGATTAATTAAACTTTACACAGATGTATCTACACGTAAAGGTGTGTCATGTACCGAAAGTAGGTCACCAGATAAAGTATCTGGAACACGGTGACAAAATCACGTAAAACTATATAACACTTCATGGCGGAGCTGTAATTCTGCTCTTGTAGTTAGATTGCTAAACCTTTACACACAGGTGCAACTACACAAAAGAGTGTGTCATGAACCAAAAGTAGGTCGCTAGATCAAGTATCTGGATCACGGTGTCATATCCTTGTAAAATCGTGCCAAAGCTATTATTCTTTTATTATTTAACTAAGTTTCATGAAACTTCACAAACACACACACACACACTCACATTATCTTGACAAAAAAAGTGTGTCATGAAGCAATATTAGGTCACTAGGTCAAGTATCTGGGTATCATCTATGTGTGTCAGGGCTACAATTCGCTTGTCCTTCAACTTATAATAATGAAACTTTACACACACTGCATCTGAATACAAGGGTGTGTGATGTACCAAAAGTAGGTCAATAAGTCAAGTATCTGGATCACAGTGACAATTTTTTGTAAAATCGTATCAGGGCTATAAATCCTTTACTATCTAACTTAAATTCATGAAACTTCACACATACATGTTTCTTTACCTGAAAGTGTGTCATGAAACAATTGTAGGTCAGTAGGTCAAGTATCTGGGTCATGGCGATACATTATGCAAAACTACATTACACTTCCAGGGTGATAATTCAGTTATCCTTTGACTGAGAATCATGAAACTTGACACACATGTGTATTTGGACACAAGAGTGTGTCATACATAAAAGTAGGTCAGTATGTCAAGTATCTGGGTCACAGTGATAGCCTATTTTATTGATTACAGTCATTCTAAAACGAGACCTGTAATTAACAAGGTTATAAAGGAAGCGAGGGGGCATGGATCTAGCAATCCCTGGTTGCCTTTTAATTATATTTATATACGATGTTCTGCTGGTTTGCACATAACCTATTTACTAAAGTTGATAATCCTGAGCAAAATAATCAACTAAAGATTAAAATGATGGACTCATGAAATTAAGACTCGGACTTCTGCAAAAAAATTTTAAACTTCAGACGTAGCCTTCGGTTGTAGGATTATAGATTAAAAAAGAAATAAAAGACATAGCAGCAGTTTTACCTGCCCCCCCCCCCCCCCCGGTTATCAGCTATATTGCACAGACTGGACTATGAATCACATCCTTCATCTCCATGCATATGTGTTGTATTGCATATTGGTATATTTTAATCATAAACTTTACATTTCATGCACAAGAATATGGAATTAAAACAAAAACAAAACAAAAAAACAAAACAAAAAAAAAAAACAAAAAAAAAAAAACCAACAAAAAAACAAAAACAAAACAAAACAAAAAACAAACATTCTGCAGGGCCGCGAATGACGTGCAACTTGAATTCATATGATGACAAAGGTTCGCAGTATTGTAAACATAATTTGGTAGTAACAGCATAGATTCAATTGTTGTTTGCTAACTCTCCTGTCAAAACACACTTATGAATAAAAACTAAGTGTGAAAAGAGAGGATTGCGAAATGGTGTATTGTTTTATGCATTAGGAGGTTTTAATTGAATGGATTTAGTATTTCGTGACTGTACATGTACATATTTATAATCTCATAAAGAAATGGTACAATGGATTAGAACGAAGTTTGCCGTTTCAATTTTGACGAGCAACCAGCTTCATTTTTGTGAAACTGAAATATTAAAAACTCAACTTGGAAAATCAACACTGTCAGTAGGACTTTTACTAGATTTTGTGTTAAATTAGAGTATCCGAGGTAAAATGTTCCTCATATTCATGATCGTGTAAGGACACATGTTACAACGCATCAAATAAACATTTAACTGGGAGTGGTTTTAATGTGGAACACTGATCTACAGTCTGTCTTAACTCTTAAAGAGACCCATGACACTAGATATCCCTTAATGTACAACAATTTCAACATTACATTTTATGTTATTCCACATGACCATACAAACTTCCACATAGACGTGGGTGGATTTTCTTTGAACGTCACAAAATTTTCTTCCTAATGACCACTTAAAATACTGGTTATTTAACGAAACTTTATTTTTCTAAAGAACTAATAATTGTGCAATGATGAACCACTAACCTCACAGGAGGTTAGTGGTTCATCATACACAAGCTTTAGAATACGTTATCCAAATTACATAACTTGACAGAGCCAAACCAAACGAACATTCTTTACAGTCTACATTATCTCTGACTTTTCAGGCTCCCTCCTATTATCAAATTTTGGTCATGTAGCCCGTAAGCCCCCCCCCCCCCCCACACACACACAAAAGGGGGGGGGGGCTTTTTGGAAAAGGTAAATCACATAGTTACGGCAGGGAAGTGCCAGAGAGGCATTTCCCTGGTTACAGCTAGTAGTTTGTATGACTTTTTTTGGGGGGGGGGGGGATCTCAATGTTAATGGTAAAAGTGTTGGTTCTCTTTTAATTTTAAGACAATGCTCAATGCAAAAGATCAGAACTGATAATTTAACGAATGCATTTTTATTAAATGAAATACACTAAAATCTTTATACCCATTACAAAATGTAAAACTGATTCAACACTTCAGTTTCTCTCTCTACCCTCCTTGGTTACAGACTGTCTGAATGGACAATGATAGGAATACATTTTGATTCTCATTTTGTCCAAATGTAAATTGAAATCTAAGATTTGTATTTTCTCAGCGTAAGCACTACATGTATTTTAATTGACAACAGTCAACATCGCATGAAAGATAAAAGAATGAAACATACATGTTTGCACATATGCAGTGACAAAATCTAAAATATGTGCAATTCGTAATGTATATGAGCGGCCGGCTAGTCAGTATCAGACAAAGGTTGCCATCACTGGCTTAAAATTTTGACAATTCATTGTTTATGGCTGAAGATTGAGGGGTTAATATCGAAATTGGTGGTATAAATGTTTTGATATTGTCAAAAATAAAGAAAATGTAGCTTTGTCTACAGCACAAAATTTGACCAGGCTGACATAAACCAAAAAATCTCAGACAACACATCGCAACGTGTGTAAATACTCCTCTGAATGCGTGCTTGGTCTAAAAAGTAGCCCACCATGTTATATGAGTGTGAAGAGGCCCAACCAGTGAGTATAGAATTGTAAGTGGCAAAATGAACAAATGAAGATCAATGAAAATTTCCATTTGATACATTGAAAATTTGATGTTTAGTTTGCACGCAAATGATAAAACATACTTAATGGTACAAAGTAATTTCAATCTGATGAAGATCCCAATTTGAAATTATTGGTGTTTTTATCACTATGTGAATTCAAGAATAAACTACAGCAATATATTGGGCGTTGGGGGATGGAGGGTAAGGATATAGTGTATTTCTGCACTGCGGCACTGGGGCATATTCTTTTTTGAGTACCAACATCATACTGGAGGCCTCTAATTTTCCCTACTGACCAGTATTTCGGAATATTCTTATTTTCTGTACTCTGTATTGGGGGGAAAAATTTACTCTACCAGCACAATGGGACCCCACCTACCTTACCCCCAAATACTAAATCTTCATGCATTAACAGCATCCGAGCAACAAAAACTCTTAGTGCATCAGCTAAATTAGGCTATTTGCTTTGGTAGCATTATTATTCTTGTTACAATTCATTTCAAATGGCACAGAACACACATACATGCATGTACGTCAGTATTTGTGAAAATATTCCGTGACAGATAGATAAAACTTACTTTCATGATGCAGCACATATCCTCTTCTAACTGCGTGGGATCCCCCTACTCCCCCCCCCCCCCCCCGCCATCCCACCGCATCCAACCCCATCCAGTTCACATACTCACATGCAGGGTGTCAAGTTGAACCCATGCACTCTCATTGGGTACATAGGCCTACAAGTCTTGAGATTCATCGCAATATGACTTTTGCCAGGGGTTCACATCGTCATTTGTAATGATCTGATCGAAACAGTGGACTGGACAAACTATGATTGTTGAGGAAGATGCTCTTTCTGGCAGGGTTTTGTTCTGTGAGTACCCCCTTGCTATCCGCTTGTTTATGCATTCTTGCTCTGAAGTTGGTGTCAGCCAGTGGTACCCAATAGGGTGTCATGTTATCGGCATGGAACCTTGATACATGTGTGCGTGTGTGTGTGTGTGTGTGTGTGTGTGTGTGTGCACGCGCGCGCGCACACATATGGGCATCACATAATGGCAATTTGATCAAGCCAGGTGAAAGTGACACCCGCCCTCATTGCAATCAGTCAGTATCACACCACGAGTCATACGACCAGCCCCGAATTTTCCCCTTCCTCTGCAAAATTCTATCATTGAAACAAGAGCCTACTGCTAATTGAAATGTAGTCCTATCATGGCAATAAAACAGCACACATGTTAGCCGTAACACAAACATACCCGGCTCCCTGACATATTACATATAGATGCGTAACATTTAGTTTCCTAGGTCAGGGGCACACATAAGCTACTTTACTGGGTGACCACAGAACACTGTCCAGTTGTATGTTGTATGCAGAAAAGTTTACATGCATAACCAGCATCTCAGATTTGTAGAAGTTGGACACTGAGAGATCCGACAGATGTTGAACAGAGCTACAGATGAATCAAGTAGATCTATGTTTACATACATTACACACACACACGCACACACCAAAAATGTATGGGGAGAAACCCCATGAACTCTCTGCAATTATAAATATAAATTTTGAGTGCAGACATGAAGTACTATGAAAAATCCTATGAAAGGTGCTTGTGAATGGAGCAAAAATAAGCAACCCTCTGCCTATATTCTTGGTATTGCATTGATCTGAGCCATGTACACACTGTCCATTATGTATAAATGAAAATAGGTTCCGGCTGCTACTCAGTAACAATATGGTGATAGGAAATAGGGGTATTTTAATATCTGGTCCTTGTATGTAAACCAGGCTTTATTATGACATGACCATAATACGATGTTACGATGGATAAAATTTTATTTTGGTTTTAATGTAATCAGCCTCCTGTGTCACAAAGGAGAAAGCTTAAAAAAAAAAAAAAAAAAAAAAAAAAAAAAAAAAAAAAAAACAGGTCCTAATTTCAGGTCTCTTTTTGTCGAGATTTGGTATGGTATGAACATGAACCTCACTTCCCACCCCCAGCCAACTCACACAGAGTTTGAGCACATACATACAGGACTGCTTACTTCTGAAAAAAAATATCTGACCCCAACTTTAAAATATTAAAATACTCTCCGCTAGTTTACATGTCAATTTCAAGTGTTTTTCTATGTCTACGTGGTCAAATTTTGTGCTGTAGATAAAGCTACATTTTCTGCCTTTCTTGTGCAATATCAAAACATTTATACCACCAATTCCCATAATATTATCCTCAATCTTCAGCCATAAACAGTAAACATCAAAATTTAAGCCAGTGATGGCAACCTTTGTGTGATACTGACTAGCCGACCGCTCATATACATTACCAAGTGCACACACTATCACTGCATATACTGCAAAATGTATTTTTCATTCTTCTATCTTTCATGTGACATTGACTGTTGCCAATTGAGGTATATGTAGTGCTTACACTGAGAATATACAATGTCTGATCTTAGATTTTAATCAACATTTGGAAAAAAATGAGAATCATAATGTATTCTTATCATATTGTCCATGCTAACAGTCTTTAACCGTGGAGGGAGGAGAGTGAAACTGAAATATTGAATCAGTTGTTTTAGTCATTTTATGTAATAGATATATACATGTTAACGTAATTCATTAAATTAAAAATGCATTCGTTAAATTATTCTGAACTTTGTGTGCATTGACTTAAATCGAAATGCAACCAATAAAACACTTTTAACATTGAAATCCTCCAAAAGTCATACAAACTAACAGTGACTATGTGATTAATCTTTTTCAATTACCCCCCCCCCCCCTTGTTTTTTTTTCTCGGTTTACGGGCCAAATGACCAAAATTTGAAAACAGGCGGGAGTCCAAAAAAGTCAGAGAGCTGGCTATATCTGAAAAAAGTGTAAATTAACAGGATGTTATATGACTTATCCATGGGTCTATGTACTGATTTAAAAAATGTAGAAAAAATCCCTATTTTAAATTTCATGTTCCGTATTTTTTGCCAATTTTGAAAATAGAAGGGCCCGTAAATTGAAAAAAGAAAAATGATGTGGCCTTGTTTACATATTAAAGAAGGCTATCATTAAAAGCATTGTTTGTG